>CAIGRP010077071.1:0-26713 GCA_903798385.1 Fraxinus cuspidata
CTTAGATGAAGCTGCGGTCCTTGAACCGGGGGTGGGAAATCTACCCTTTGAAACTATCCAAGACCTAATAGCTCTATAATGTCGAGAATGTTAAAATATGTCCTAATTTCGGCCGGGACTTGTTTAGAAAGATTGCTGAAAAAAATTAAAACCTCAAAACCGTGTCCACCACTTTAATTAAAGTCAATTGGCGCATTAGAGGGCTCGCCCACCTCGCCACTTACCCTTGTTTTGGGTCAAAAACTTCATTCTTGACAAAAAAAAGTTCTGGATTAACGCATGTATCAAAGTGGGTAACAGCTCTACAAGGAAGTGCATCAATACACAAAACTTCTACAGAAGAAGAAGATGTTCTAAAAGTATCACCGCTAGAACTAGAACTTCCAGAATTATAATTGCCAGATGCACTCTGAGAATCGACTTGGGAAGACATTGCAAGAAAGATGTCAGATAAGGAGGAGGGAATAATGGGTACTCAGGCAAAAGATTCTCTTGAGAGAAATAAAGTGGCAATGTAAAGAAAGCCAACAGGAGCAATGGCGTATTTATAGATTCTAACAGGAGGTATAAGCCATTAAAGCATGATAGGAATAATCATTACTTTTGAAAATGAACGGGCTGCTGATCGAATCACAAGAAAAAAAAGGCTAAATCACGCGCCATCCACATGCTCCCAAAGAGTTATGGGCTTCTAACTTGGGAAAATGCAAATAAGGCCCATTAGCACACATACAACGATAGTGATCGCTAGCACGTTTCCCATTTCTTCCCCAAATAAATAGGGATGAGTAAATGCGAGGCGAAAAGCCCTCAATAGATTGGCTCCTTTCGCCCAGGGGACATCGTTGGAGTTGCTAATCGTAAAATAAGACAATTAAAGTCCTTAATTTAATATGAACAATAAAACCTGACTAGCTATTGGCAAAGTGTACGCTACGCTCGAGGAGAATGAAGATACAGAAGGCTCGCCCGAATCTTGCAAACCATTTTGCATAATCCAGATTGGCTACATGTTGTCAATAAATAAAGCGTGATTCTGAACCAAACTTGGTATAAGATAGTCAACAAGGAGCCGCCATTTGTCACTCTCAAAGAGACCAAACTACTCCAAATTTTAGAGGGAAATTTATAAATATCCTCTTATTTGAAGAGAAACGCGTGCAATTCTCTTCAAATATATTCCTCTTAGATAGTTATTTCCCTTCTTGCTCTAGTTTGAGTATCAAAATTAGTGAGTTTAGAAAGTGAAAATCATACAGGGGTGAGTAGAATTTGTTGATCATATTTATATCGTCAACGCTTCCTAAAACATATAAGCAACTAATTACGTAAATGTTGCGCAAACAGACATTCAAGTAATACAACAAAACATACAAGATCAATCGAGAACACAAATTAATTAATTAACTAAGCCCCAGTTTGAGTCCCATTTTTCAAGAATGCATTCTTTCAAAACTCATTTTCAACCATATATTCTCACATAAAATAATTACACTTTTTTCAAAAACTTTTATTACTTTTTAACCCACATTCTCCAAAACATTACTATCATATAATACATTTTACCCCAAAAATGGGAATCAAACAGAGGCTTAAATGATCTTTGAAATGAAAGTAATCAAATAAAAGGTATATATACAAGAGACACATGTGGAATCTATTTGCTTGTTCTTGATCTTCAATCTTAAGTTTTGAATCTTCAACTTCTTGATATTTCTTGCCTTCAATTCCATGGTAGATTTGTTCTCCTCCTCAAATATGATAGATTGGCCTCTCTTAATTAAAAGATTTGTCTATTATGTTTGATATGAGAGACCTCTTCAGTGTTTGTCCCTATTCTGTACTTAAGGAGGCTAGAATTAGGTAAAAAATCGTGTCCAAAGTGGTTTCCAAAAGGAGTTACAGTTGTAGAAAGAAACTGTCCCTGTCAGCCGGAACTTTAGCCATGCTATTGCACAACATATATAGCTGCTATCACGCTTTCTTCAATTGAAATCTGCTAGTGAATAAATTGGGCGATCACAATCGCAACCCTTTATCTATTGGGAAACTCATTTTGGTACTATATTTTGCTCTTTTGTTTAGCACGAATCCCTTTTTCCTGCAATTTCAATTCTCTACTTACTAATTTCATCAAGCTATTTCTTTTTCATCTTTAATCATCGTCTCTTGGTCCAAATCATCTTTTGGATATTTGTAATTTAGTTCCCGAACTTTAAAAATCCTCATTTTTCGCCGATCTTCATTTCTTTCTTCCAAAATCACTTCCAATCATCGAGATTTACCTAACAAGCAATAAATACAAGAAATTAAGCTATAATTAATCTAAACTACTTTCAAATCTCCATATTAAAAGTCTAAATAAGTGAATAAAATACACTTATCAATACCCCTATTTGGTTATATTTTTAAATCTCATTTTTCCTGAAACTCATTTTCAACTACACTTTTCATGAAATTCACAATTTTTATCAATTTTCAACCACATGTTTCATCTTATAAACAAGGTCTGTCTCATAGTGTCAAAGCAAAAGTTGTCTCACTATTTCTAGATTTTTCTGGCTGAGCCCATAAGAGTGTCATGCAAACTGTCCCAGTAAAATTTCAGCTATTTAATTATTTGACAGTTTCTCGTTTCAAATAATTCACAAAACAGGGAATTCTACAGGCACAATTTCCTGTACAATAATTACACTAAATTTCTATCACAAACACCTATACTTAAATATATGGATAAACGATGTATTTCCCATCAATTAGTCTGATTACAGAACATGTGGAGACCAGAAAGTACCAAAACAATAGGAGTAGGCAGGCAGGCAGGCAGGCAGGCAGCCATATAAAATATGACCTTCTAATTTGTTTTCTCATACTAGTACTACTGTGTGAGCGACACGCATTCAAGCTCAATCTCTAACACTCCCCTTTCGACCTTCTGCAGCTTCAGAGCTATTTCCTGCTTTACTCTGCCATCTTCGAAGCTGATAATGCCGTCTCTTACAAGTGTGTTCTCTTTGCTTGCTTTCCACTTTCCAAGTGTCATCGACTCATCAATTGTGGTGCACTCAGAGGCTTTTGCAGCAGAGACCAGGGGTTGAATATCGATCTCGGCTTCCCCCATAAAATCATCTGTTTTAAATGTATCCTTGTCATAAACAATCTGCACACCACAACAAATGTTCTTATTAGATACATTTACAAGGAAACAAATCAACGCCCCCAGACAAAATTACATATCGATTTTTTTACAAGATGCAAATGCATGCAGTGATATCATTTAAGCTGTAAGTTATCTAGAAAATTATTCAAAACTAGCATGTTATTCCTGTTATATCTTCATTTGGATTTCACCTATGGTATTTACTTAATTTCAATTTTCATCTGGAGTGAAAGATTTCTTAGGACAAACTTCTCTATTAACTGGTCTATGAGATGATAACATGCTGATCATCAATTTGTGAATGGAATTCTGGCGAAGGAATGTGTTGAAATGCAAGAGAACATATTGGCTAGACTGAAATCATTTGCTTGGATGCAAAAAAGTAGGATCGGGAAAATTTTGAAGAACAAAACAATAAGGACATTAACAAATATCTGCTAAATTGTCCTTGAGATCTCATCAACAAATATCTGTGTGGAATACTGTCAAACACCATGATGCTTTCTTTTTGGGAGACCATAGAAAATTTGAACTTTATAACCCAAAAACCAACCTTTCACTAAAAATCCCATATCAAGACTATTTGTTAATGGAATCAAATCCATCTCTGAAACTATTGTAACTCCACTTGTACCACACTTTAAGTTTTCATATTTTAACATAAGAGTAGGATATTTCGTTAAGCAAAATTTTAGGATGACACAGAGGAATTCATAAGAAATAGAAGTATGGAAGAAAGAATTTTATAGGGAGATAATTCCAATTTGGTGGTAGGAAATGGTAATATGTCAATTAATATGGCATGGTGGATTTAGTTCTGATGACCAGAATGATGCCAGTGTGTTTGTGTTCAAACTCACCTTGGCTCATGATCTAATAGCAGAAAATTCCATTATCAAGAGAGGGATGGAAACTTGATGTTCAAGGACAATGGAGATGGTCATAAAATTCTATTGATGTGGCACCATATATAGTCTTGTGCTCTCAAGGTGCCAAATGCGCTGCTTGACGTGGCACCATTTCTTCTATTAGTTTTATTTTTACATTATTTTCCAATTTCAACATTTCAGTACCTGGTATTAAAATATACTCGCAGCCCTTCTCCATTTTCATTTATATGTATATATTTTAAAATCCCTTTTATTTCTAAAGTCCCAAAAATATATGTTTGAAAATTCCATGATATTACCCAATCTACCTTCTACAACCTTTTCCATGATCTTGTACAAACTGCTCAGCAGGATAACGAAGCAAAATCACTTAATTTTTCTAGAATCTGATTTTTTTTTGAAAATGACATATAAAAAGGTGAATTTGTTTCCGAATTGATCATGCCATTCTGGAAGAACTCCTAAAGAACTTCTATCAAACACCCTTAATAGTAGCCATACCATCTTTAGATAAACCCAAAGAGAAGCCATTTGGACCCACAGATTTGTCTATTGCTATCAAATACAGCTCCTTGATTATTTCTATTTCAACAGGACTCTCTAACTATTTCTTAATATCCCTTGAAATAGGAAATGATTCCAAACCTTCCTCACCCACTTCACTCTCGTCTTTAGTGTATAATTTCTCAAAAAACAGATTATTTACTTCTCTATCTTCATTATTATCAAGAATCCTCCCCCCACCCCCACCCCCTCCAACTCCAATTTGTTTACACATTCTTAAACTTCCTAGAACTTAGTAATCTACGAAAAAGTTTGCACCTCCTTTGATCCATCTATTCTATTTCTCAACAGAGCTCTTTCCTTCCTAAGCTCTTCCGTTAGATGCCCTTACTCTCTAATTGATCTTAGACCTCCAGTCTAAAGAAGATATTCCTTTTTTCAATCCTCAAATTTCTAAAAACTTTTCTATTCAAGCCCCTTAGTTTATCCTGACCAGCTTCGATTTTGCATAAATTTAAAGCTTTCCAACCTATCACCAACACTTTCACTCCACCAGCTTTCAAACTCATAACTGCATATCTTCAATCCATTTCATGGAGTGCTTAGAATAAATTAGAAGAATTCAGTAGGCTTTTGGGAAAATGTTAAGTGTTTAGAATAAATTAGGAAAGGTGAAGCAGTACATTTCATGATGCATGTGGATTAATAATTTGAGAAATCTATTAGAAATATTCTCCTGCATAAATAGAGGAAGCAAAGGTCAAGCATGTCATGAGTAATAATAAATAAGCTGCCATTAACTCAAAAGAGTGATCCCACGACATGTTCTGAAATCCTGTCAAAATGAGTTTCAAATTTCAATTTATGGGTTCATAACCTCTATTTTATTTTATTTAATGTTTATGCACAAGTAAACTTACCAACTTCAGAGGAGGAATGTTTTCAGGAATTGACAACATTAGCTTTTCATTCCAAACTGGGTTCAGGTTATTCCTTATGACACGCGTCTTCACTGACTGCATCAGAAATACAAGTCATTGCAGAAAGCACTAGATAAACTTACACCACTTTTACACTTTGATGAGGAAAGGAAAAAACGAGTTAATAACAGAAGTATTTACTTGATTTCCCAGTGAGATAATGACATATGGGTCACTGGACATCATATCTCGCACAGCTAGGTTGGTGCCTCTCACTATGTTAACCTTAATCAATCCTACAAATTCGACCATACCTGCCTATACCACATACAAAAATAGTAAGAATTATCCACCAATTCTAAACTGAAATTCAGTGTATACTAATGATATACAAAACATAATTTATGAATCAGTATAGAATATGTTTCTTTCAGAGCATAAAATTCTTAATTTTCTTAAACAAACAAGGATGAAAATATTTTTTGAGTTGACCCATTTTCCTTCTAGTATCAATGAAGAAATTGGGAGAGAGCAAGCATTGTCTTTGATGAATTTAGGTGTGCATAGAAATAAAATCAGAGCACTGTGCTTCCCCTGATTTTTCTATTTCAAATCTCAGATATAAAAACTCATATTTTGCTGAAAAAATCATTACCGTTGAGTTACTTTTCTTTGTTGTCTTGTGCTCAGATCTTCTCCAGCTATTACGAAATGCGTGCCCTAAACCATGAATGCGGTGATGACCAGTTTGCTTCTCATAGTGTTTCTTCTCTGAGGATGAATGCGATTGACTCCATGAAGAACTGCAATGTGAGGATGATGGAGATGGGAAGGGGCATGACATCTGTAAATCATGGTCCAAAAACTGTTGCATCTCATATTTTCTCCTGAGTATCCAAAAGGTGCTCTGTGGTTTAGTATTCATATTTCACTTGATGAAGAATTGAAGGAATTGACATTCTTCTATACCTTATGAAGTCAGTGCGCTCCTCTATAGAGGAATCTGGTTCTGGTTTTCTATAATTATCTGACATGTGAGCTTCATACTTCAAGTTTACAACAGTATTTCCACCCTTTTCCATTAAAGCATTAACTTGCTCATTCGTCCATTCATCCAGGTTGACGGATAATACCTGCAATTTAGATATTATAGGTAAATACAATAGATGCATGCATAGTAGCAATCAGATCAACAAAACGCAAACAAGCAAGCTAACAATCAAATTAACATCATTTCTCCTATTCATCATCTACTGTTATTTCAATCAAACAATACTATCCACAGTGGGTGATTTTAGAATAACTAAATGCAGAAATTGAGTATACTCATTTATCTGATCATAACCAATAATTAGATTGAATAGCATGTAGATCTATTCAGGGGGCTAAAAGCTCCTAAATATTAGTGGACAAGGTACCACCTGAAACCTATTAGGTCTGTTAAGATTAAGCCATTGAATGAACAAAAAATACCAGGAAACTTTTGCTCCTCCAGTCCACATTTTTAAAAGTTGGCTTGCTAGAATGAAGATGAAATGGAAAAAAATTTAAGAGGGTCAGCAACGAAGCTATACGTTGATCTTGTGATAGGACTGATCATACCAAAGCTTTCCATCGTTGGTCATAAAGACAAGCTTGAAATGATTCCACACTTCTTTTTCCCCAACACCTATGATTTGATAATACTTGTGTGAATGTAGTGACTTGTTAAGGAGTGAGAACTTTATCCTTGTGAAAAAAGTTGTCCCATTTCTGAAGACATCTACCATGTATCTACTATTATAATGATATATGCTAAGCAAGAGATCAATTGGCGGATTTAGAATTTAAACATTTTGAATTCCCTAAATAAGCTATATGAAGGTATTGCACACTGCACATTAGTGGAAGGGCAAGAATGCATTTTAATTAGACATCTGGAAGCGTTATTATTAAAATTACATGATGCTGTAGCCTCATTTATAACTTATTCACATTTTACTTCTCAACTGTTCAGCATTGTTAACCCCCCTTCCTAGTCAGAATTCTTCCCCATATTCTCCAACAAAAGCAATAGCATTATGCACTCTTCCCTACACTTTCACCAAAGTCCAAATCTCTTAATTTCCTTTCTAAAATTAGAACTATATGTCATTAATTCATTGCGGGAAAAATGAATAGGAGCCTTAATGGCAAGATTGTTATTACCCTGCTCATTTTCTTTTAACTTATTGCCCTTTTATTTGGGATCTCTCACCCGACCACTGCTTCCACATCCTAGTTGGGATCCTACAAGATAAATATCAATGGATGCGTCATTGAAGATTTTGCAAGTGGCGAGGGTATCATTAGAGATCATGTTGGACCATGTATCCAAGCCTTCTTTTCTTCGTACGGCGGCTTCCAGGTTCTTGAGGCTAAGCCGCAAGCCATTCTTGATGGTATCCTTATTGCGGATCGATTAGGACTCTTGGGTTATGGATCGAGGCTAATTCTTCTACTGCGATACACTGCATCATTCATGGTGGAGGACCATGGCCCATTCAGGCTATTCTCAGACATATCTGACATCTGGTTTCCTTCAATCATGCCACAGTTTCCCATATCTTTCACGAAGAAAATCAAGTAGCTACTCACTAGCCGATGAGGGATGGGATCCGCAATGCTATCTAGTTATGGTCCTCTTGAATTGCCACGATGTTTTCGCGGCCTTGTATAGATTGAAAGATATGGGTTGCCCACACTTAGAGGCCTCTAGGTTATTTTGCTTAATTGATTACATTTGTACAAGAGTAGTATCTCCTCATTAACTACTTTAAGATTATATTTTGTGGCCTCGTTTGTATAGAGGGGCGGACCCTAGAATGATGGTCAGTGGGGGCGAAACCAAAAAACCTTGGAAAAAAATCTGAAAACCTAAAAAAACCTGGACAAAAAAAAATAAATCTGAAAATCTGAAGAAAAATCCGGAAATCTGAAAATTGAGTGGGGGCAGCGGCCCCCACTGGGCCTCATGTAGGTCCGCCTTGTTTGTATACATTTCTATTTTTTAATTCCATGGCTGGGGAAATCTAACTCTCTGTCGTTCTCTGGTGAAGCCTAAAAACACATTGGAACGATGATGGTGTTATTGTGTTTTGTTAAAAAAAAAAAAAGGACGAAACAATAAACCAAAAGACGTGACGGATAAAAATTAATGTTCATAGAGGTGTGGCTTAGTTGTTTGTTGTTGGCATACCCTTTCTCGTGCAAATAATGTTTCTGATGATAAAGGAATCTTGTTTCCTTCTCAACTTTATTTTTGAAAGCAAAGAATTTCCAAGCTCAACAGCTGCTTCTTAAGAAGTTCTAGGCTTTATTTGAGAGCAGGAAGTGGGATCATTTTTCTTTCTGCTATACTCAGGCTTGTCGAAGTGATTCTAAATGTCTCTATTTAATGAAATAGACCCAAAGTTCAGGGGTTAAAATATCTATTTTAACTATACATATTATTTGCATCAAGGACTCCCAGTAATAAAGTTACATATTATTTTGGCCTATGCTAAAAACTAAAACTATACATGAGTCGACCTCTCAAGGGAAACTCCATGGAACATAAAGTCGCATTCTGCTCTTTCAGTCATGTCTCCTCCATGTTGTTAGATTGAATTATCAACTGCATTGCTCCACTTGGCTAGCTACTTACGAACTTTATTTTTTATGGATGGAATCTAGTACCTGCATCCTACATGGATACAGGTCTAGTTTAAGGGCTTTGCATGGTCCCCAGATAAATGGGTTGCAGCTAATATTATCATTTTGTCTCTTTTCAAATATTTTCTACAAAGAGGAGATTTGTAGCATCAGAGTATCTTTTGAATTTTATTACTAATAGTGTTCAACATATCCAGTTCTGGCAGCTTTTCTCTTTTCTTTATCACATTCAGTTGGTGATGCTTTCTGATCTTCCTATAAGGTTTACAGAAATCTTTTGTGTTCAACCAACTATTCAATGCAGCTTACTTGAATGATCCAAGTTTGGTCTTCTCAAATATTTCCAGAGATGAAATAATAGCTTTAATAACTTGACTGCATACTAATCAGTAAGAAGAGTAATGAAGAATCCCAGGACAATGATCTATTTTACTGCCTATAAATGGAAAAATGAGAGATTCATAAGACCCCACATATCAAAACCCCCCACACACTCACTCACAAATGTGTATTCCAAGACACTTTAGTTATCTCAGGATTCAGAATCTTGCTTCCTCTCCTTAAAGGGAGATCATTCGAGGCTTCCTCGACTTATGACTATGATGGCCTTCAGAGAAGATTATTAGTGAACAAATAGATCAACCACATATAATCAATCAACTCGGATACATGCAAGTGACACACATTTTTCTTACCATATTTAGCTTCGAGAGGCTTCCTTGGTTGAATCAGAATAGGCATTTGCTGTTGAAAGTTAAAGCCTGCTCATACTTTATTCTAATCTTCAGTGTTTTTGTTAAAAGTTTTTCCAATGTTCATATCTCAGCCTTTTTTAGGAACCATTAAACTAAAGATTCTGTCTAGTGTATCGATCAAGAATGGAAAAACATAAAATTTTTTAGTACCACACCTTAGATATATGCACCCCGAGGCTTCTATGAACTCCAGAGCACTTGATGCAAATAAATGCTCCAAGGCTCAAGGATCTGTTTACAAAAGTTATAATATAAGTAACACCATGACACAGGAAAATAAAAACAAATCGTAAAAGAGAAAAAATGGCAATTTTTTTTTAAAAGAAACTAGCAAGAACCAAATGATTGCAATAAATGCATCCAAAAGTTACAGCATAGATTTCAAAGAGATTGGGTAACCAAGAAGGGTGACCGGGGTTTGAGTAATTATCCCTCTAAACATGTTGACTTAAATGTAGTTGCTATCATAAGATGATATTACAAAGTTGCAGTCTTTGATTGCATATAGATGTATCTTGGGGCGCATTATTCGTCTAGCAATTTAGACAATGTTAGAAAATGTTACAGAAATTGTAACAGTTTAGAATGATGTGAAGATGTGGAAGATAACAATTTTAGTTGAAATATATATAACTATATGTACCAATTTGTAGTCTTTGTTATTGTTAGGGACTAAAGTGCAAAGTTTCTTTTTCATCCTCTATATTTTTTGGTTTACATCAATCAAATAAAGAAGAATGATACTTTTTCTCCCAAATCCCGACTTGGTATCAAAGCTACAGTAACCCGAACCCTAGTTGGCGCTGATTCCAGCTCTTCCCGGTTACCCAGACGCCGGCAACATCTTCGATCGCCGGCTCCCTAGTTTGTATTCTGTGACCGGCTATTGCTCTTCGTGAGCCTGTCTCTGGCTTTTGTTTCGTACCCTGGTACCCCCTGTTTCGCTGTCCATTCCGACATCTTCTCTACCTCCATTCGCGACTTGTATTCGTATTCCTTCATGATTGTGGCACAAGTTTTCGAAATAATGGCTGATAACAAGGTAGTTACATCATTAATTCATGAGACATTATCTCCGATTCACATTAAGTTAGATGGTACTAACTATCGTGTGTGGTCAAAATTACTGGATATGCGTATTATTGGCCGGAAGAAAAGAGCCCACGTTTTTGGTGAACTAACTGTACCGAAAGAAAATGATAGTAGCTATGGTGAGTGGGTGGCAGATGATGCTATCATTAAGTCTTGGCTTATCAACTCTATGACCGATGCTCTTGTGGCCCACTTTGTTCAGTTTGACACAACCAAAGATGTGTGGGATGCGGTTAAGAGAAGTTATCTTGATGTCTTTGATTCGTCACAAGTTTATGAACTAATGAAAAAATCATTTCGGGCTACGGCAAGAGGGGCGGCCTCTTGTCATGTACCACACTGAAATGAATTCCATTTTCTTGGAGCTTGACTATCGCAGACCAAATCCTATAAAGTGTGCCGTCGACATTGATGCGTTAAAAGAAAGATGTACTGAAGATAGGATTTATATGTTTCGGCGGGACTTGAACATGACTTGGATCAAGTGCGTAGTCGTATTTTGGCTACTACACCCCTTCCAAGCTTGGAAGAGGTGTTCCTGATTGTTTGTCGTGAGGAACAGAGACAACCCACCATGGGGGCCGAAAGTCATTCTGAGATGTCTCCATTGGCGGTAAAAGGGTTCAATCCTCTATTACCAACCCATATTCAGTCTACTGAAACTTGCTCATTCTGTCACCTTAAAAGGCATACTGCTGAGAATTGCTTCAAGAAAAATGGCTATCCAAACTGGTATTTAGCAAAGAGGGCAAAGAGGAAAGGTGGAAGATACTCTCAGGCTACGAGCTCATCCGTTGCTTCTACTCATGCACCTGCACCTACATTTACCGTTTCCCATGTTGCTCGATCATCTTCTGGGGAAGGTATTTTTGGGTTGCAATCTACTTCTACTGCATCTGATTTTTGGGTTATAGATTCTGGAGCTACCGATCATTTTACCTGTAATCCCTCTACATTTGATTCCTTGACAACCTTGCTTGTTCAGACTGTTCAAGTGGCTAATGGGACTCCAGTCAAAGTTATTGGGGCAGAAAGTGTCTCATTTTCACCTACTTTCTCTCTCTCATCTGTTTTACTTGAACCTACTTTTTCCACTAATCTCTTATCTATTAGTAAAATTACAAAGCATTTTGATTACTCTATCATCTTCTCACCTACTAATTGTGTATTTCAGGACAATCGAAAGAAAATTACGATTGGCACTAGTAGAAAGAGAGAAGGGCTGTATTTTTTTGAGGGAACAAGGCATGCGCAAACTGAGGATACCCAGGGTCCTCAAGTTGTTAGTAAATGCTCTCCAAGAGAGGATCCTTTTGTGGCATTGTCGATTAGGTCATTCTTCATTTACTTACCTTGAACACTTGTTCCCAAAGCTATTTAAAAATATTCCTAGTTCTAGTATGTGGTGTAAACAATGAATTTTTGCCAAAAATCATCGTGTACCTTTCAAAGTCAGTTTTAATAAAAGTTCTGTTCCTTTTACTTGTGTTCATACTGATGTTTGGGGGCCTTTTTCTAATCCATCTACTACAGGTCATAAATATTTTGTCTCTCTTTCATTGACGATTGTACTAGAGTTTGTTGGATATATTTGTTAAAATCTAAGGGTGAAGTCGTTCATGTTATTCCAAAATTCTTTAAAATGATTGAGACACAATTTCATACACGGGTTAAAATTATTCATTTTGAAAATGGTCGTGAATTTGTAAACCAAACCCTTGAAAACTTCTTCTCGACTTACGACATTCTCCATCAGACCACTTGTGCTTATAAACCTCAAAAAAAGGGCATCGCAGAGCGAAAAAATCGACACATTCTTTAAGTCGCTCGGGTTTTATGTTTCACTATGCATGTTCCAAAACGTTTTTGGGCTGAGGCGGTGACAACTGCTGTCTTTCTCATAAATCACATGCCCTCTCGTATTATTGACTTTCAAACTCCCTTAAAAATGTTGTCCCAGTTTCACTCTATTCCCTCTGTTTTAAATCTCTGTCCCTAAATTTTTTGTTGTGTGTTATGTCCATGTGCATTCTCATCTCAAAAGTAAATTAGATCCCCATGCCCTGAAATACGTCTTCCTTGGCTACTCAAGCTCCCAGAAGGGCTACAAATGCTTCCATCCCCCTACGGGAAAATACTATGTTTCTATGGATGTGGAATTTTGCGAATCATAATCTTTTTTTCTGATGACGTGTCGTTAGTTCTCCTTCAGGGGGAGGTTAGTAGTAAGGAAGAGGAACGAGTGTGGCTAGATGAAAAGAAATTGTAGATTTCTGGAAAGGAGGGGGAATCCCAAATTGAATATCTCGAGTTAAGGATGATAGATCACCTCGCTTGTTCCAAAAGTGTCATACTAGGAGAAACTCAGTTATACTAGGAGAAACTCAGACATGCTTCTACTCCAATATTATCTTCTTCAGACCCAGATAGCCCTCCGGTTGATACTACAGTGTCATCTGATTCTTCGGAGATTGAAAATAAGGTACCTACTCTGCTTCCCCCTTCTACTCCTATCTCTATTTCTGATTCTAATCCTGGAGCTTTAGATATTGTTGATACTCAGGATAGGAGATTAGAGATGGCAACGGGGCGGGTTCGGGGTGGGGCACCCCTGCCCCACCCCGCGACTTCCGCCCCGCGCCCCCCTGCCTTAGTGGGGGCGGGGCGGGACCGTTTCATTTTTTTTTTTCAGTTTTTTTTTAATTTATTCTTGGCGGGGCGGGGCGGGCCGCGCCCCGTCCGTTCGGAGCGGGGTTTTTTGCCCTATTCGGGGCGGGGCGTATTGCCATCCCTATAGGAGATACCCTCTTCGAGTTCATAATAAGCCTGATAGGTTTGGTTTTTCGAAATCTTCTTACAATGCTATCTTTCCCATCTCAGACTATATCTCGTACCACCGTTTATCTAAGACTAATTTGATGTTTGCCCTCCAACTATCTTCTGTGTCTATCCCTAATCACTTTCAAGAAGCTCTTGATCAACCTAAGTAGAAATCCGTCATGATAGAAGAGATGAATGCTCTTCAAAAGAACTTTACTTGGGAGATGGTCTTATTACCACTAGGGAAAAAGACCGTGGGATGCAAGTGGGTGTACTCATTATAATACAGGTAAGATGGAACTGTAGATAGGCATAAAGCTAGATTGGTTGCCAAGTGGTACACACAGACTTATGGGATTGACTACTAGGAAATTTTTGCTAGCTAAGATTAATACCGTTAGAGTCATCCTATCTCTAGCGATCAATCTTGATTGGCCATTGAGGCAATTTGATGTTAAAAATGCATTCCTTCACGGTGATCTCCCCTCCTCCTGGTTTCACTTCTCCGGGGGTAATGTGTGTAAGTTGAAGAAAGCTCTTTATGGGCTAAAACTATCACCAAGGGCGTGGTTTGGAAGATGAGTTGTTCAATGAAAAAGTGTGGCTTTAAACAGGCCTTGCCTGATTATACTTTATTTTATAAGAGCCATGGTCATAATATTACTATGCTTATTGTGTATGTGGATGATATGATTGTTACTAGCAGTAATCCCAGTGAGATTAAGAAACTCCGAAGCCATTTGACAAAGGAATTCGAAATGAAGGACTTAGGGTACTTTGAAGTATTTCTTGGGCATTGAGGTATCACGGTCCCAGCAAGGACTTGTCCTATCTCGACGCAAGTACGTCCTTGACCTTCTAGCAGAAACTGGTATGTCGGCTTGTTTCCCTGTTGACACACCCATTGAGGTAAACCATGGCCTATCTATTTATCCTGATCAGATTCCCACAAACAAAGAAAGATACCAAAGATTGGTGGGGAAGTTGATTTATCTAATCTACATGAGACCAAACTTGTCATATGCAGTTAGCGTTGTGAGTCAATTCATGCATAACCCCAGTGAGCAACATATGAGTGCAGCTAATCGAATATTGGCATATCTGAAGTCCTCTCCAGGCAAGGGCATTCTATACTCAAAAAGGGGGCATTTAGATATTGTGGGTTACACGGATTCTGATTTTGCTGGATCGAGACTGGACAGAAAATCCATATCAGGATATGTATCATTTGTTGGGGGCAATCTTGTGACTTGGAGGAGTAAGAAACAGAATGTGGTTTCACTATCCATATCGAGCATTACATCATGCAACTACCAAGCTTACATGGCTAAAACTTCTCTTTAGTGAACTTGGCTTTGGTATGGACAAGCCTATGTTACTTTTCTGTGACAACACTACTGCCATTAAAATTGCAAACAATCATGTACAACATGATAGAACAAAGCATGTTGAACTTGATAGGAACTACATCAAAGATAATCTCGACTCCAAAAATATAGAGGTTCTGTACATGGCAGAACAACTGGCTGATATAATGACACATGGAGTTACTAGTGGTCCATTCTATACAATGATATCCAAGTTGGGCATGCGTTATATCTATGCACCAACTTGAGGGGAAGAGTTGAAATATATATTACTATATGTACCAACTTGTAGTCTTTGTTATTGTTAAGGACTAAAGTGCAAAGTTTCTTTTTCATCCTCTATATTTTTTGGTTTACATCAATCAAATAAAGAAGAATGATAATTTTTCTCCCAAATCCCGACTATTTTTTAACACCCCATACCTTTTTAATATGCAGCAAGTTTAGGGAGTTAGCTAGAGAGAACTGAAAAAATAAAGAAAAGAAAAGAGGGGAAAGCTTTAAAGTTTTGTCAAAGAGGTCATCTAAGAGAAGTTTCTACACAATTAATTTTAAAATTCAAGTTAAGTGTGTTAATTAAATTGTCCATTACATTATTAAATTTTAAAATTAAGCTTTATAGTCCTTTATGAATGAGTTTAAGATAAGGGACCGGTATTTAGCAGCTACGCACAAGAAATTTCTACTATCTAATTTAGGTATTTTTCTTGTCTCCTTTGTCAATGATATGATATGATTCGTTTACAAATTTTTAATACGCTTCACAATTTACGGTTGCACACTTATTGGGATTTTGTTATCTCGCCCTTTACGTTTCTTCCTTTCAAGTAACTAGGACCAAGGAGGTTGGAGTTTGGGAAGTGGCCAATAGTGTAGAGATTTTATTTAGTAAACCCTTTCAAATAAGAATGTTCAAAAACTCATTATTTCATTTACGTATTGTTTTAGCAAAATTACATTAAATTTACGACATGGCAATAAGTTTTATCTATATTACTATTAA
The DNA here is from genome assembly GCA_903798385.1 of Fraxinus cuspidata. NCBI lineage: Eukaryota > Viridiplantae > Streptophyta > Magnoliopsida > Lamiales > Oleaceae > Fraxinus > Fraxinus cuspidata. The sequence continues at coordinate 16,184 of CAIGRP010077071.1, forward strand.
AACGGTTGATTTTAAAGTTATTTCTAAGTATTTAATGAGATATTTACGTATACATTGATGACTTTCGAGATTCCTAAGAATCAGGAATCATAAATTTCTCATTTACTTCAAATAAAAATTTGTACAATGTTATACATAAAACACTAGTTGACTCAAATTATCTAAATATGGAATATCTAATTCAACCTCAGATTTTAATATTGTAAATATATAGAAATGTACAATCTTACAAAGGTTTCCTCAATTCAAATTTTGAAGGACATTAAAAATCCATGTAATTATGTTGTGACCAACTCAGATTTTAAAGGAAGTTAAAAATACACATAAATTTTGTGTCCTCAACTCAGATTTTAACATATTCCATTAAAATCTAGATGTCCCCAATATAAGTGAGTTTGAAAGGATTTTATTAATTAGAATGATTTTAATAGATTTTAGTAGATTTCGTGCCCAAAAATATAAATACCAAGCTGTGTCAGAATTTGAGTAAGACCTCTCAAATTTTAATGGATTTCAAGCCTACAAATATAAAGTCAAATTATTTATATCTTTGACAAAAATAAAGGAAATTAAACTAAGTAAGGATTTAAACAAAATATATATATATATATATATATATATATATATATATATATATGAGCGCATCTTTCTCATATCAAGGCTTTCCTTGAGTTTTCCAAAAGGGGCGCGTTTCAATTTCCTTCTCAAAATCCAAAGTTGGAGACAAAAGGAAATGAGAAATTGAGTTCTTTAATTCTCATCACTATAATGAAAATTATTTTATTTTCAAATTGAACAAATTTTTAATTTGTTGAAATTTATTTGTTTGATTTTGTATATTGTAATTTTATTCAATTTTCAGATGGAATTGATTTTTTATTTATTGATATTTATTTTCTTGGTTTTGTAGATTGATGAAATTAGTTCATTTAAATGACAAAGCTATGAATTTTCTCTAAAGGACAATAAATTTATTATTTTATTTTCTAATTAAATTTTTTTTGAAGTTTTCATTTTGGCGTGATCTATTAAGGAGTTGTATCATTATACAGTAATCATAAGAAACCATTAAAATCTTCTGTTATATTTTTAAGAATAATGTAGAATTCTATTCAAATCCATGGATATCTATAATCTTAAGAAATGTGTTGAACTTTTAGTTGAGGTCACCGTACTTAATAACGGATGTTATAAAGCATATAGCCAATACAATGTCTTGAAATGCATACTAACAAGTTTTCTTACCTAAGAGATAGCAATTGCATGAATGGAAATGGCAGTAAAACTTTTCTGGTTTATACTAACTCGGAAATAGTTAACGAATAACAAGCACAATCAATATGAAATTACTTTTCCAACTATATGAGACCTAAAATGCTCAATAGGAGGATCGTAAATGCAAAAGGGAAAAAAAGGCAGGTTTAGCTAAAAACTACATTGCACCATAGAGTAATCCTTGATTATAGTTATTGTGGCCGTCACCTTCCATATATATTTTTGTATTGAAAAACTCTCTTCCCTGTCAAATTTCTCTTCTTGAAGCTAAGTATCACCTGAAAAGGCTTGCTTGTCAATGAAGTAATATCCATGATAGTTTTTTTATGAGTGCGTGGAGGATAACATTTATATCCCTTTGAGTAGTGGAGACGCCAAGAGAATGCAATTTAGAGCTCTAGGATCAAGTTTTGTGAATTAAGCGTAACATACACAATCAATTTTTTATGGAGGGAGAACCCCGTAACCTTGGAAATTAGGGAAGAGGCCAGAAAGTATGCCCATTGGGGACTGGTATCCAAGAACTCTTAATGCGAAGTGATTTACCAAATAGGCACCCATGAGAACAAACTTTCATTTAAAACAAGGGATACCTTGCTACTTCAAGTTCCTGTTGTTTCTTTATATAATTCCATTTTGTTGGAAATCAACACAAGAAATTTGGTGGAGGATCCCTTCATTTTAAGGTAAGTGAATAGGCTGTCTTTGAAGTATTGCCTCCCCCTTAAGCATGAATTTTTGCCTCAAACTGATTTTTCTGTAACTTTTCCAAAACAATAAAGCTAACCCTTCCCAATAAATTTAGTGTTGGATAGATAATTTCCCCACTCCATTCAATACATTTCCAGATCTATAGGATGATCTAAAGCAACAACAACCTTACCAACTTTGACAAAACATGTTATTTTAATCTATCCCTCTTCTCACATGTTTTATAGTGATCCCCTCACTTTTGTAAACGATGGCCTCAAATTTCACCTTCATTAGATATGTGTTAAGGAAATAAATATATTAGAATAACAAAGAATAGGGGAGAGTATAATAGGTTTATTTTGTTTCCATATTTGTATCTATTCCCATACGTGTGCTCTTGATTTTTCTATACAATGAAAGTGAAGGAGAGGAAGAAAATAATCTTCTACTCTATAAAGTTTTCACCAAACCTGTTTATCAACAATATGCCAGTACTTCGAGTTAAATCATTGATACACAAAACATATATGGACAACCTACAATACTGTGACTCTAGAGAGACCCAAAACAGGAGAATCTATTAATGTAAATGGAGACACGTGAGATGGTTGAAGGATAAAGAAGAAGATAATGTTCAGCAAACTTACATGTTTCACAATGAAAATTAATTACATTACGGGAAAGATTCCTTGAACAATTGGAAAAGGGGTATCCCTAAACATCTATACTAAAGTCAAATGTTTTTTAAAATATCGGACTTAGTAGAAACCAACTCTATACTCTTGCTAACTAGTACTGTATCTAAGTAGTAGAGGTTATCTTTCAACTCAACATGCCCAATCATCCTAGAAAATGCAACTAAACTTCTGCATGTTCTGTGGCTTCCCACGCCACTTCCAGCACACAGATCTTGTGCACTTTGGTGTCTGACAGTAATTTCACCAAAGCCTGTCTTTGATTGTAGCTTTCTTGTCCCCTAAGTTGGAGCGAAGTTCAGAGATAGTTAATGCTACATGTTCTAGCAAAGGGCATCTAGAGTTTTCTCCCACCAGTTCTTTACAGCTTACCTCTCTTAAGAGGTATGCAAAGGTATCATATAGGTTAGGAAAAGAAACTGTTTCTACTACCTATCCACAAGGTTGATGATATTCAGGATTTAGGCCTATTAGGAATCGAAACATCCATTCCTTCTCTTATACTTCTCTATACATGCATAGATCTAATCTTGTAAATAGGCCTCTATGGAGCTGATGTTTGCGAAACTTCAGGATCCTTTATGAATAATTACTTCTGATCTCAAAATCTGAGATGCAAAACCACCTCCCTTAAGAGTATGTTTTGCTATCTCCAAAATATCCTTCGTGTTGTACAGACGAATAAAAACTATTCCAGTCTCTGGCTACATAGAATGGAGCAAGTAGGACATCAACTTGGAATTTTCAGCCTCCCAAATATCATATTTAGGGTCTTCAAAGGCAGGTAGCTGTAATGAATTTGATCTTCCATTTACTCATTAGAGAGATTTTCGCAAACACTTGCAATCCCATATAGCTTTGTCCATTCAGTTTGGATGTGGCAATCTGGAAGTTAGGATTTCCAGAAAGAATGGAAGGCTCGTTGTAGGTTTGGTAGGTGGCCACCATTTTACAATTACTAGTTATTTCAGAAATTCAAGAAACAACTAGAAATCTTTATTTAAAGAGAGGGAGAAACAAAAGCAGTGGCAGTGAAAGCCAGAGAAAAAATACTAGTAACAATGAAAAAAACAAATAAAAGTTGCAAAGACAAAACAAAAATAAAGGCTGGAGAAAGGGACTGGTAGAAACAAAGGCTACAAAGGGCAAAACTTTTCGTAAAGAAGCTATTATACCATGAAGAATTACAAGATGCAAAATTCTGTCTCTCTCAAAAGAATAGGGATGCATGCTTAAATGTACATAATTGTTGACTAAATCTCCCAGATAAGAAAATACGTAAAAATCCAAATTTCTAGGATCAGATAATACTTTAGACTAGTGCATCTTATGAAAATAGATACAGAAAAGGAAATGGAACAAGTCAAATTTGCCAACATAAACACTAGTCTTTTCTTTAGAATGCACCAAAAAATAATACAAAGAAGCAAGGAATCCAGTAAGTGATAATGTCTGAGACTTACACCCATTTCGGATCTCGAGATCCACAATCTGCACAGGATCTATTACCGGGTTCAGTTAACAGACACTCTAGCCGCCCTTGAGGACCTGAATAGTTTAATGCACGTGAGTTAAATATTGCAACCTGAGTATAATTCATAGAAGGTTCCTCTCAGGAGAAAAATAACCCAAAACACTCATTATTATGCCCTTATCTGTCTTATAATGAATCATGATAATTGTATATATTTAATACAAATTACTGGAATAAGTTGGGAAATTATCCATGCTGAATTCAGAACAATAATGGAAATATTAACAAGCAGACATATGTTGAGTTGCTCATGTGAGGGAATAGAAATAATCCTTTCTCAAGCCATGACTTCTGTTATTATTAAAGCTTTTTTTAGTTTCATTCGAGAAATTATTTATAGTACAAGTTGCATTGCATCACACTAAATACACCATTACATGATGATAAATGACCTATTTGAAAAAGGGCAAACAATAGAGGGTGAGATAATTTTATTTAGACACTTGCTCCAAAATTTGAATCTTCCATGTAGAGTAGGAAGTTCCTAGGATCCAAACTAACAAAAATAAGAAAGAACACCATTATTATACACTGTTTAGAAAAGTCAAAAAAAGCTTAATAAACTACAATCGTCATAAGAATGGTTCTTGCTAAGCATGACAAAAAAAATTGAAGACTTGGTGGAAATGACTCAAGGCTCCTAAAACTTTTGCTACAACAATTTTATGTTTATCATATTTATAAAAAGCATACCAAATTGATTTTCTTCCTCAGTTTTTGCAATAAAAGAAATCATGTTGGCATGTTGTAATTAATTCCATGTCCTTGATATGGAAGCTCTTTAAGCTCTTCCAGTACTATCATTACTAATGTAAACTATTTTTCCTTTTTCACTTTTTTCTGTTAATAAAAAAGCATAACATTTTTTTCTTTTAACAAGGTCAAGGTGGAACTCATAACATGGGAAGTGGTCAAGAGTCACATCAGCTGCAGGGTTTTGGGAAGGTATGGATGTAGTTTGTTTGAATAAGCATTTGTCAAGGATGTCATTATGGAAGTTCGGGATGGAACAGAACTTGTTGAGGATCGTGATGGGTTCAAAATATGGGTGAATGGGGCAGTTTGTGCTCTGAAAGGCATAACCAGCCTTTTGGAATAGACCTGTGGAGAGGTATTATGAATGCATGGATAGAGATTTCCAAATAATTTATGGTCGACAACAGATATGAAGTATTGGATGAATGGGTATGTCTTCTGCAATATTCAGTGAAGAAGAGAAATGAAGGAATTGAGAAGTACAACCACCAGAGGAGCTATTGGATTTGATGCATATGTAAATCTTGGGGCCACAAGGGAAGACTGTGATCTGGAAGGTTTAAGTGATGTCCTATTTATTCTGCTAGCTGAGAGAAAAACCTTCCTCTTGAAACTGGTGGGGGAGTTTTCTTTCTCTTGAAACTGGTGGGGGAGTAGGCACTCAGTCTTACAGAAGATACTCTAACAGAAACATAAAGGATTTACGAGACTTGGTGCTTCATAAGGGTGCTAGGGAGGATTTACAGCATTTGTTCATCGAGTAGTGTGGAAGAAAGCTAATGGAATTTGATTTTGGGTATGTTTGAGATTGGTTGGAAAATTCCAGCTGCTATTTCTAATGTCAGAGCTCCTGGCAGATCAATGGAATGCGGTTGCACAATAGCAAGCATAGAAGTTGGTACCTAGGTTATTGAGAACCCCCCTCCCCCCAGGGCGCATTTGAGGTAATGAAAAATCCCCTTTATACAATCAAAAGCACTTATATTTTCTTATTTTATTATGTAGCATTCTATCTGGTCTTTCATGTGATAAAATAATGGATGGAGTATTTGGAAAATATAGTTTGAAATTTGCAAGCTTTGAAGCAATTATGTATTCAGGGCTTCAGTCCCTTCTTCTAATAAAATTATCTTTATCGTTCCAAAAGACAAGCAAAGAAGGAATATTAATAGAGAGAGGAGTCTGTAGAAGTGGAGGACTATGTGTCATCATCTACATCCCTCAGACTTAAAAATAAAATGTTAAAAATGACGCAACACTTTTCCCAAAGACACTACCACATCTAACTGAGCTAGCTACTAAAAAAACCTGTGGCCTCATGGTTTCACCAACGCATGTAAGAGGAAAATTATTAGTACCTCAAGACAGGAGAAGATGTTATCCCCAAATACTTGTATTAGACTTCTACCAGTTCCACATTGACAATGTAATAGCCATCATAGACCTCCGAAAAGGATTTCACGTCAGTTGTCCTAAACTATGTTCTTTCTGAGAAAGAGAATTGACATTTCTGTTCTCAAGACTCGGTTGTCTCTTTCATGTAGCAGACCAGCGGATTGAATTTTCCTCCAGGGGGATAGACTATATCTTTTGCCTCTTCAACACAGGCTATTATCTTTCTTACTTCAGTAAAAGAATGGTCATATACTTTATTGTCCATCAATGATATTATCAAAGATGACAGTACATTATCTTGAACTGATGAAGTTTAACTATTGCCATGAATAGAAATATGAGAGACTCATTACTGTATTAGGATAAGGTTTTCATTGTAGCCATAACTAAAGACCAACTTAGGATTGAAAAGAAAGAGACGAGGGGCACCAGAATAATTTCTTACTTGAAAAATGAGATTTTATATATAATTTGTTGGAGTTGATATTGATGGGTGTTAAGGCAAATAAATAGGTTATGTGCCTCTTCTTAGACTGAAAATATTAGCACTATTAAATTTAAGGGATATATTGTAACTCTTATATCGCGTGTGTTGAATATTCTCCATCATATAAAAAATATAGAAAAACTAGATGATGCCGGAAGCTATTGGAGAATTATGGGAGAAGGGGAAAGGGGAGAGAAGAGGAGAAATGAGGGAGAAATAGAAGAAGAAGGGGGGAAGAAAATATCAATTATTCATTCATTCAAAGTTGTCTTATTACATTGCAAGAGCCCCCTTTATATGGGGTTTAAACAACTCTAATGGAAGTAGGAAAATAATATAAAATCAAACCATAATTATCATTCCTAAAATAGACTTCTAACATTGGAAACTAAATAAATAAAATCCCTTATAATATTGCATCACTAGAAATGGTCATTGTTGCAGAAAACCTAACAACCAGATGTAAAACCAAGCACTGAAGCTTACTGGAAGAAGAGTTCTGCCATTCCTTTTGACGGTGTTCCCAGTTTGCAGAGGTTTCCAAACATAAGAGATCATAGAGACAAGAACCTGATTCAATTAATGCATGTGTTATGATAATTACAGGACTAATTAGTAGCAACTTAACTTATAGGCCATCTCCAATCCTGCACTAAAATTTGAGGTAAGTTTTGCACTCTTTTGCACCAAATCTTGTACCAAACTGAAAATCATCTCCAACCCATTACACCAAATCTCACACCAAATGAATAGTGTTTAATCATTTTCTTCATTTTTTTTTTTAATTCTTAACAATTTATTTATTTGAAAAATTATTTATTTATTTGTTTTACAAATACATAAATTACTAAATAAATAATTGCATTAAATTAACGAAAATATTAAATTCATTAATAAATTTAAAAAATATAGTACAATTAATAGAAACACAAACAAATAAGAAAATATTAAATCATGTCATTAAGAAGTAATGCAATGCGTTTCGAATCTCGATATCGTGATGTTACGAAGTCAAAATAGTGTTGCAATTTATTCACTTGGTTTATATATCGTTTTCTTTAAATAATTCTAGAATAATGTGTGTATGTATGTGGTTGTTGTGATATATTTTGTGTTAACTTCAAATAATTGTGTTTGTTACATTTTAAAATATTTTTGACTATTCTTATTTTAATTAATTCCTTAACTATTATTGATTACATTATTAAAATTAATTACAAATTCACACAACAACAACAACAACAATTTATTGTATTAAAAAATGTATAACAAAAATGGACACAAATATCCTTAAACAATTTTTTTCTTTTTTTTGCAAAGTGAAAGAGAGTGGCAAAATTGTATTTAACCATTTTGGTGCAAAATGGTGCAAAGTATAGTGCTAGGTTTGAGAGAATTTGCACCCTTTTTTGGTGCAAAATAGTGTTTTGGCGACGGCAGAATTTTTCCTAGTGACTGCCTTGTTTCTAAAAGGAGCATAAGAAGGTACAAGCATCAATCCTCAAAAAGAGGTTTATGCACAGTCAGTTGCAATAACTTCTGCAAATAGATGTGATCGACAAATGAGATCTCAAACATAGAATTGCATTACCTCATATGTAACACTACTCAATTACTAGCGCCTATAGTAAGAGAAAAAAAAGAATCTCGAGAAGTCAAATGCATACAGGCTGTAAATGCATTTGAACTAATTAAAACAAGATATCCTCTGGTAGAAGCCACACAAGTGTCCAAATTGATTGGTAGAAATCCTTTTATATATATCAAATTTGACAGTAAGCTAGCATCAACACCCTTCTGTGACTTGACCGAAAACAAAATTAAAAGGTTTCACTTTACCATAGCCCTTTTAGACTAATTATGAGGTAAGTTCCATCGAATCCCATTTAAAAAATTTTATAATTACTTCAAACCTATGCACATTACAGTAATAAATTATCTGCAGAAAACAATGAGCATGACGTTCATAAAAGATGAAAAGATACCTGAAGCACCATTAGTTTCTGCATTTCCTTGTTGCGTAGACATTTCAGCCTCCCAAATTCCGACCCCAAGTCACAAAACAGAGCTATAACCTCAACCGATCATATTATGGCTTCTTCTCTGCATTACTCAAGAAGGGTCAAATTCAAAATTGAAATTAATCAATTGCAAAATAGACATTTGCTCCAAAATTAAATATAGATATTAAGAAATAACGGAATTGTCAACGAACACCGAAGAAGAAAATGCATTCTTACATGATCAAAAACGGCATTATAATGAAGACAATTGATGATTAATTGAATATATCAATATTTAATAATATATTCAAATAAGAGAAATTTGCAGAAAAGAAGATTTTTCCGAGAATCTGAATTTGGACTTTTCAGTTATTGGGATGAATATAATATTTTTAATATTCATAATCTTAAAGTGGCTAAAAAAAGGTGCATGATTACCTTAATAATGGGGATTGGTGAGTTTGAATAAGATTTCTGGTTAATATAGAGATTTTTGCACAAATAGTTCGTCGCCATGCCTTTTGATTCTCATTTTCTTGTTTCTTCGCAATTACATCAACAGATTGTGAATTTTTTTTTTCCCACGATGTTAAAAAATTAATATTTGATAACACATATTATAGCAAAAAAAAAAAAAAAATTGACAAAAAGAAAATAAATGAGAAAAAAGGACATAATTACCATAGTTTCGAAATACATTTTAAGAAACTTGTAAAAACCTTTTAAAATGATCATCTTGATAATTGTTTTGTGACTCATTTAATAATTAAATAGGTTAACACTACAATAACATACAATTTATTATCAATATTACAATTTTTTCATCACGGTTATTTATTTGCTTTTATTTATTTATTTATTAGAACTTTATAGTAAAGTTAAGGTAGTCAAATTGATCAAATCAAAATTGTGAAAAAGCGTCAATGCAAAGAAAAAATGAATAGGGAAGGAAATCGCAAGGAAGATACAGCTTAGGGAACAATTGTTCAAATCCCGATTAATATATTTCCCAGAGTTCCCATCACCGTGTGTTTAGGATGATTGTTTTCGACTCACGGAATAATGCTATTCCTCCTTTTAATTGAAGTAGCCCATGTTTCATAGCCATTATTATGTAAAAATAATGTTTTGAATGCTGATTTTTTTGAAGAATGTACGGTTTTAAGAAAAAAATAATAAGTTTATGTGTGAAATATTTTATTATATAAATATGTAGTTGAAAATGAAAAATAAATTATTTTGTTTTAAAGAGAGTCAAAAAAGTGTGTGTAATGTTCTTATAAGTGAGAAGTTTCGTCGATCCAATTTAAAGGTTTGTTTTTGTTAAACAATCCAAAGAAAACAAAGAAGAAAAATGAGAAGGTTAGGGTTTCATTGATTTTCCTAATTTAATTGAAATACAAAAAGATTAATTTAACCTAAATACAAAGAGACTATATATATGCTAAATAAAGAAAATTGAAAAGACTATTCTACTATTAATAAACAATAAAATAAAATAATTATATTTCTTAACATCTCCCCCTCAAACTCACGATGCGGCAGCTAGAAGTATCAAGAGTTTGTCACTAGAAAACGAAAACGGGAAATAGAATGTGATTTAGTAAAGAAATTTGCAAGTTGCAAAAAAGAAAAAACAAAGGGCAAAGTAATTGTGACATGCTTGAAATGATGACGAGTAAGGTGACAATC
>CAIGRP010077073.1:0-21837 GCA_903798385.1 Fraxinus cuspidata
GCACAGTATCAAAGGAAATTGATGATGTACAAAAGATCGATAGGGTGAAGGAAATTATAACGCCCCAACTTCTAGGAACTCGAAGCGTTAGAAATCTTCTTAATTTGAGCTCTTTAATGTCAACCAAAATAAATTTCAATTAAGAAAAATTTGAAATTTGAAATATATTATAAAAATATGATAGGAAATAATTGTCTATATAGACTTAGACAATTACGGTAAAATTAGATCTTGGAAAACATTCGGAAGAAAAATCAGCAATACCAATTTCGCAGCAGCGGAAAGATAAAAATTATTTGACCTAGAAAACGTCGACTGAAAATTATAAATTTTTAACATAGACTATGACATTCATATACGTACATCATATAAAAAAAATTGGGCTCACGTCAATAATGTTTGAAGCACGAAATCTTTTTTGAGCTATGCTGGACATACATTTTCTAACCAACTCATAAGAGTCTACTTAAACGGATGTAACCCCTTCTCTAAATAATATTTTAAGGTAATTCCAAAGGCCACTGTTAGAAGACTTATAGATCTTTCAAACCCCAACTGATTTCACTCAAAGATATGCACCGTAGCTCAAGGTATACCATTTTTAAATAAGTAGACAGAATTTGAAACTCAATACAACAATAAATAAATTTCATATGTAGTCATTCCATCGTTCCTAATTATGGTTGACATGCAATGAAAATAATTTAGCAAAAACAAAAAGTTAAACATATTAAAAGTGTCATCTAAGTGCTCATAAGTGATTTAAACAAATGAAAAATTTTACTAGAAAGTTATATGCATTCTAAGTCACCGAGCACTTGCCACCACTCCATGCCACTGTCGTGCCTTCAATTAATCTGTTAATTTTGTAGGGATGAGTATTATGAGTAATACTCAGTAGGAAGACACTTACGTAATTGGTAAAAATATATATTTTTAGAAATGCAACTTTGGTTATTTGTGTCACCGTCAATTTTGCAAAACAAACTGGTGATCAATCGGTCCGTTTACTCTTCAGGTTTCGATAATCCCCATTCAAGTGGCATACATCATCTCTTTATCTCTTGTTTGAACCACCAAATGGTGCTTCCATCATAAATAATGCATTAACACTTTTAATGCAAATATAAAATAAATAAATTTTTAGTTCATTTACAAAAGTGTAGAAAACACCCCTACCTTGAATGATTGGAATTTGATTATCCTTTGTCTTGAATTTGTAACAAAGTGCAAAAGAAAATGGATCTAGCAATAACCAAAAATGGGAGCCAAAAGTGAAGTGGGATATGAAATCTTAAATGGAGATAATCTTTTCAAGTAATAAATATGGAGAACTTGATGGTAGTAACCGAATGGAAGTGGAAGGATTTTATTTTCAAAAGAAATTAATAGCCACGATTTTAATAATTAACAGAAATGGGAAGTTAAAATTTGCAAATTGGAGAGTGGGGGAGTTGAAGAGTGTACTTAGTGGGTGTTAAAAGTAAATGGAGTGACTTTAGTGGAGAAACAAATGGGATGAATTTTGGGCTCCCTTGGTACGATATTATCTGTTTAACTAATTTTTAAAAGTTAAGCACTAAACATGTATGCAATAATTAAAATAGCAAGTGTCATCAAAATAAAATAATAAAATAATTTTCATTTACTAGCGATTTGCTACATTACAAAAATTCTATGCACAAGTGCACAAAACTTTACTATCTTGACCAAAACTTTAATTTAAATTCTTAGGAAGGGTCGTAGCAACAAAATAATATAACTTAAATTAATTTCGATTTCTACAAGAAAATTTCTTTTAAAACGAAATATAAGATTTTTTTTCTCGGTCGCTATACCGGTCTATACTAGCACCATTTTGAAGAATGACCGGTTTTTTTTTTTGTAATGAGGACAGGGTGGATAATCATCACTTTTACCAGCATTTTTGTTTCCTTCAACCTTCTTCCTCTCAAGCTGATGCTTCTTCACTCCATAGCTTGTTTGAGCTTTATATTTTCCCTTGACAAACAAAGCTCCTTCAACTTGTCTTCCTGCTTAATCAGCCTTCTCTGCTCAGTAGCTTGCAAGGCATTGATTAATTCAGAAAAGGTTATAGTGGACAGATCTCTAGAGTCTTCAAGGGAGGAGATTTTTGCCTCAAATTTCTCAGGCAAACTGATCAAAACCTTTTCCACCACTCTCTTATAAGGTAGATCATGCCCCCAACAACCTTATTTTATTCCCCACTTTCATCAGCCTATCAGAAAACTCTTTAATAGTTTTGGACTCTTTTATCTTCAAGGTTTCATACTCCCTTCTAAGATTGAGAACTTGCATCTGCCTTGTTCTTGCATTGCCTTTAAACTCTTCTTGCAATCTGTCACAGGCTTTCTTTGCTGTCTCACAAGTGATGATCCTGGTAAAGATTACATATGAAACGGCAGATTGAATGCAAGACAGAGCTTTAAATTTCTTTGCAACCTCCTCACTATATCCTCACTATGTTGCTTCAGTTGAGATATAGTAGGATTTGCTCTGAGAGGTGGTGGTTCAGCACCTGATTCTGTGATTTCCCACGGGTCATAAGCTTTCAAATAAGCCTTCATTTTTGCAGCCCAAAAATCATAGTTCTCTCTTGTAAACACATAAGGCAATGGAGCTGAAAAATTATTTGAAGCCATCACACTTGCTCGCAAATCACTCGGCTGATATGGTGAAAAAAAATTTGGTGAAAGGTTCCTCACTTGTTTTCTCTCAAAAATCTATCTTACAACCTTGCTTCTTCCCTTAAGATCTGATAAAGCTCTGATACCACTGAAGGAATATTGAAAACAAAGAGGAAGAAAACTAAACTCTTTCATTCATAATTGAAAGTGCATACACGGCTGATTTTATATCTATCATTCATACATCACAAAATGTGTCAAGCCAACAACTTCTTACCTACTATCACTTGACAATGTTTTGATAGCTTACTCAACCTTTTACAAGACCATACCATGCTTGATTTNAAAAGTGTCAAACTAATATCAATACCTTCGTAGGCTAACTTTCCACTAAAGTCAATAGTATTGTCTTCATTGATGTTGGAATAGTTGCATTAGCAAATTACATAGAATGGTTTCCACACCTCACTCCCGAATTCTAAACTTATTCCACCAGCATAAAAATCATTGAAAAAATATTCATATCATGTACTTTATTATGTCCGTTTCCTACAGGATAAAAGCAAACGAGAACGAACTAGAGAAACTGACAGGATAAATCATTTGTTGCAGTCACACCGCCAAAACTTTTGCCTCCAGCTCATAACAAGTTCACATCACTTGCTGACATGCTAGGAGTCTACCTAGGGGTATGTTCTAAATTACATCTTCCAGTACGTACATCGTACATAGAATTTCTATCATATTTTACAGTCACCATTATGAAATCACCCTAACAAATTCTCACGTACTAATTTTATCATCCAATTACACATACATGTCTTTGTACAGAAAAAATTATATTGGGTAAAAAGCCATTGGAGAATTGTTTCAAACAACCAGAGATTTTGGTACATGTCATGCAACAATTGCAAAAAAAAAAAAAAAAAACCAATGCAAACTTGGGAGATACTCACAAATGCTGCTTCTGCGAGTATGAACATGCAAAAGCGATGCTAAAGTAATTTACACCTCTAAATATAGATACCAGTCTTCACTAAAGCAATAGATTATTCTACAAAATCTAATGTCATCAACTTCCCTCTACAGAGCAAATGCTTTCATTCGCTTTGAAGACACATCTCGAGGATTAGGCGCAAGCATAATAGAAGTTGCGGAAGCATTATTGGAAGCTAACGCCAACGACATAATGAACCATTTTGTATAGGTAAAACCATACTCCTATTGCCATTTAATAGTTTCTTTATGAAGACGCCAACATATAATACACAACTACATTTTCCATATTCCAGAACCCCAATGCACATCTAAACCATGTGATAATGACTGAATTTGAAGAAGATATGCTCTTCTACCTCAAAGTGACACAAAAATGACAAAATCCACTAGAATACTGCTATGAAATTATCTGTCTTCAATTCCTCGACGGCAACAACTGACGTCAACTCTTCAACAACAATCACTGACGTGGACTCTTCAACTGCTTCCAATGACATAAACATTTCAACCCAAATGATTGACAGTTCACACAACACAAAAGGCAAAGGTAAAATGTACACAGCAGACGATCAAGTTTCCACGGATACCTCAGATGGGGCTACACCAACTGCGAAGAGGAGTCCCTTCCAAGTACCAGAGAAAACAACTGAAACAGAACCAAAGAAGAAAACAAAGGCAGCCATAGACTACAAACCTGATGAAGAAACCAAAATTATAACCTTCAAACAAAAAAAGGAGTGAAAGAATTCCATGGTCTTTTGTAATAGTAGACGGCAGTATAAAAAGTATGCAGTAACTTAATACTGAGTCTTGAGTTAAGACTCAACCAAAAGACTAATAAGTCACTGGTTTTGAGATGAAGAACTGGTTTAACTGTTTGATATCTTTTGAATTCTGGAAATATTAAAATATTGTAAGCTACCAGAAAGTACTCGATTTACAGTGACTACCAATAATATAAGGAACTTCTTCTAATATATCATGCACCCTTTTTACTTATCTATATTTCTTTACATTGTCTACCGCACAAATTTTCAACATATACATCTACCCATTAGCCATTAATCACACAACATATACGTCTTTAATAAATTCTTAACATTTAACACGTTAACACTAGCTCAAAAAAGTTAACCCGGTTTATCAGTTTCTGTTTTTCATCAAACTCCAAAACTGTAGAAGTGGATTTCCAATTAAAAAATAAAAGAACTCCAAAACTATACAGTTAATGAGAAAATTTTCTTGTAGAACATGAAAGAATCTGGTTTTTCTTAAAATCCTATTTTGGATTCCCCCTGTCAGAGGCTATAGAAAAATGCATGTGGTATTTTTTTACAGCTCTATGCACATCACAACTTACAGATTTGTTTACAAATAGATACCGTGTTGTGATTTGATTTGATCAAAATCTCATCAACCAAATAAAAAAAACCTTCCTCACTTTTTTAACACCTCATCAATCTGTAAAAAAAATTATGTAAATGGTGATGTATAACAAATATTTTCTATTTTTTTATCCTTTGAAGAGATTTATGTAGATAAGTGTTGGATACATATCCATTACTCGAATCAAGAAGGATTCCCTACTCGATAATACGTAGTGGCAAGGTGCTATAGCTGTATAAGAACTATCATGCAAACCTATGCAAAATAAATTGCAGTTTCAAGCTATTGATTAACAAACTCAACGGAATTTTATTTCTGCAAAATATACGGAAAGAAATCGTGTTCCAATTTAAAATTTATGTATACCTCAGAATTATTCATAGATATAACAGCAACTGGTTCTTTACGAATCATGAATTATACCCGAACTGCCACTGCATTCAAAGGACACCTTTGTGAGAGCTTCATATTTGATATAATCGAATTCATGAGCTGTTTGCCAATCTAACCCCACCTAGAAGGAAGAAAGAAAAAATGAGAAGAACGGAGACAAAATCCTCCATTTTTAGCCTTGAAGGATAATAATAATTATGGCTTATTAAACCAAAACAGCTCATCTCGAGTTTCCAGCAAAACCCCCCATTTATTCCTGCACTTTCCAAAGGCAGGTTGCAATAATATGTTGCAGCTCTGCGCCCACAGATAGAATAAAACACTGTGTATCAGAGAAGAAAGTGAAAAATTTTGTCTCAGACACTGGTTTTCTTTTTCTTTTATGGTGTAAAGAAAATAACACACCTTAATAGCCTCAAATCATATTTCATTTTTCCACTAACGGCAAAATCATTTAGTCATATTCTTTCTATCCTTTTCTTTTCTTTGGTAAATTACCATTCCAATCAACTTCTTTAATATTGAATACAAGGTCAAGCACCACACCATCTAGGTCCATTACATAAGTGGGCATGATACATTTACTTGAGTTCTACAAACACGTGTTACGAGAAAATAGAAAATCATGTTTTTTATTTTCTTGAAAGAGTCTCAATTGAGTGTTTCAAGACCTCCACAGGCTGCAATATATCTACCTGCTAACCAATGAAATCATTTTTACAAGCAAAGATAGTGCAAATTTATAGATCTTAAATGAACATACAAAAGACATGAAGCTAAGAAATCCAAATCAAAGGGATGAAAAAGTTACGTCTGTGAAAAGTTCCTCGATGTCAGCATCCCAGAATTATCATACACAAAATATTTGATTAACTCTATAAGAAAAATGGCCATTTCTAGCACACGTGTAATAATACATACCTATGATGCACTGACACGGATATGTGTGTCCGACACGACGCGTCGGATACGCCGACACCCTATTTAAAAAAAAAAAAGAACCGACACGACACGTCATCGACACATTGATTATCATACAAAAAATGTTTGATTAACTCTATAAGAAAAATGGCCATTTCTAGCACGTGTAATAATACATAGTATTAAACTATAAAATCTCACACCTAATAAAGATGAAAACATATACCAATATATAAGGATTTAGACTACTCTTCTTAACAAGGTTGACTTTTCAAGATGGAATCTCAAATCTTAATATGGTATCAGAGCCCATTAAACTTAAACGAGCAATTCGATTTGATTAAGACTCAAAAAATAAGCACACAAATTTCAAGGTTGGTCTACTCAAACGGGCCACCATCTTACGGGGTCATGTTAATGGATAAAATCCTACATCGAATAAAAAAAAATATAGACCAATTTATAAAGTTTTGAACTACTTCTCTTAATATGGTTGACCTTTTAAGATGGAACCTCAAATCTTAACATGGTATCAGAGCTCATTAAGCTCTAACGAGCAATTTGATCCGATTGAGACTCAAAATGAGCACGCAGATTTCAAGATTAGTTTGCCTAAAAACAAGCCACCATCTTGTAAAGACATATTAGGGGATAAAATTTCACATCTAATAAAAATGAAAGCATAAATCAATTTATAATGGTTTGGACTCCTCTTAATAAGATTACATTATGAGATGGAACCCAAATCTTAATAGGTTTTTAGAACTATATAGAAGGCTATGTAAAATTAACCAAATGTGATGTAGAGTAGAACCTATGGGAAATATACATTGAACGTCTATATACACACACATAATCATTTTTGTAATCCATTTTGGAGTAAATGACTTCAATTTACTATAGAATATCCTACAAAAAGTGCGATTAGGATAAACGAGAGAAAATTCCAGCAACAATATGAAAGGGAAGAAAAAAAAATAGAAAGATGGAGAATTCAAGTCAGAGTCATAAAAAATTATATAGAAAACCATGAAAAATAAATTAAAAATCACCCAAATTCAAAAATAATTGAAACCAGAAGAATGATTTTGAATTCAAAAATGGAGAGAGAAATGCATTTCATCTCAATGAATGAAAGAGAGTGTAAAATATGGGAGAGATTTTTGTTTGAGAACTTGAGGTAACGAAGGACGATGTAGTGCTCGCTAGGCATGATGGATGAGTACTATGAATAGAAACAATTATCTCCTCCTGCCTTTCTTCGATGGTAGTGAATTCTCATTGTCGACGTCCTTGCTGGCAAGTGAATTGGGGACAGCTGTAAACATGATTCGATTTGGACGGTTTGTGACAAATTTTCAAACAAAACCCCTTAAAGTGGTTTGAAAAAGTCAAACCAAACCAAATCACTTCAATTAATTAAACCAATTTAAACCCACTTTTTTCGGTTTGACTCATTTTAAAACCACTGTTTAATCAAGTAAGTTAAATCGTAATTAATAGTGTAAAATTTCACTTTAAAACATAAATAATACCATTAAAAATATTACAAACCAAAGTTCTACAATGCTAATCATTATAATGCAATATGATAGAAATATTTTAACATCTTAATCATTAAAAATATTACATTAAAATGAAATATGATATAAATAATTTATCATCTTAGTCAATACTAATTGGTGTAGCATCTGCAATTGTACACACACGATTCATTATATCCATTAAGATAAGAATATAGTATATTAATTAATAGATTATAGTTAAATAATATAAAACGAGTAATAAAAAAAATGAATATAAATATCAAATACAGTAATACCTTCTATAGTTTTTTGTAAATCATTCAACTACCTGATCAAAATTATGACGAATCACTACAAGTTCATTGTTACTATGCAACAATTTTTAGGGCAAATCTTCGCATCAACTATGTTTGTACACAACAAATTGGTAAAGGAATCAAGAATCCAACCACTTGTAGGGAATTCAGATGCAGAAACAATTATTGATATTTGAATAGTTAACATATCTTTAACAATTTAAGTGAACCAATCTTGTATTTATTTGCATACAATTTTCATCAAGGTAATATGTCGAAAAGCTCATTGATCAAATCTTCAAAATGAGCATTTTAATAATCCATTGAATCAATCTAATAGTTAATATTTAAATTTAGAAAATAAGTTAAAATGTAAATAATTAATTGAGTGACATGACAAAGAATTGAGACACAAATAAACAAAAAATGTTGTTCTAAAAAAAAAAGGAGCTCGTCACAAATAAGAGCGAAACAACATGATTATCGACAAATATAAATAAAAAAATTTGGATAAACTGGCCTGAAAATTAGCCAAAATTCGATAAAATTATTAATAGAAGGAAAAGAAATGTGTAAGTTCGAATTAAAAATTCGATTTAATTGTTTACTCAATTGTAATGGATGGTCGATGACTATGGTTAAGCATAAGTTTTTCAACACTTCATCCAATTTGAGGATTTTGCATCCACATTTGTGATGTCCATATAATATTTTGGGGTATCATTTAATTAATTAATTGGGATGAATAATTGTCTATTTAGGTATTGATTTTAATTGGATTATGTTTAACATGAATATATCTTTTTAATTGAGATGTGTTTAGTTTTAATTGGGTTGAATTAAATTTTAAATTAATTTATTTTCAACTTTTTTGTGAACGATTTGACGGTTTGAAACTGTTTGCAAATATAGAAATCTAAACCAAATCACTTCAATTCGCTTTAGTTCGGTTTAAAATCAAAATGTTAACAGATTCACGTGAATCTAAACCAACGATTTGAAAAAAACGTTTTCGGTTTGATTTGGCAGCTTAACGATTTCGTTGTTTAGTCCTAATTAGAGATACAGAGAAGGAGGAGCTTAGAGATAATTTGAGGTGTAGGGTTTAAAAATTGAGAAAAAAGACTGATTTATTTTTGGGAAATTTGAAGAAAACAGTGAAAATGGTAGATGAAGGAGAAAGGGAAGTGGAATTTATATAGATGGGCCAGTCTCACCATGTATTTATACAAGAGTACTTTGATGAGATTGAAAAAATAAAATAAAATTTTAATAAGTTGAATGACTATAACTTTTCTATGTAAAACCAAATTAAAGATGGATAAATAGGGGTAGCAATAGCTCGGCCCTAATGTCCACGAGCTCGGCTCGTGACGAAAGATGAATAAATAGGGGTAGCAATGGCTCGGCCCTAATGTCCATGAGCTCGGCTCGTGCTGGTCACGAGCCAAGCTTGAGGGGCGAGCTCGACTTGGCCCTCGAGCTTGTGGCATGTGGGTCGAGCCAAGTTTCGGCTCATGAGCTCGTTAAATTTTTCTTAAAAAAAAATTAAACCTTCCTACTTTATCCGAGCTTAGGATCGATTACTTAAATTTTGAGCAGATGAAGTTAAAAATTGTACACAAATAACTTGTTTTGTATAAAAAATTTAAAAATTAAAAACGGTATTATAAAATTACAATTTTTTATTAATATTGTTAAATTGAATATCACTTACCTTGACAACATGCAATTTCAGCTTCAGACGGAAAATGAGCGT
This sequence comes from Fraxinus cuspidata, assembly GCA_903798385.1. NCBI lineage: Eukaryota > Viridiplantae > Streptophyta > Magnoliopsida > Lamiales > Oleaceae > Fraxinus > Fraxinus cuspidata. Next base: position 9,929 of record CAIGRP010077073.1, read on the forward strand.
CTTCTCAATCCTTCACACAAATTAATGCTTTTTTTCAAAATATATTAATTGAGTCGGCTCTGACATCGGACAAAACTCTATCACTTGCACTAAAAGAAGACTTCGAAGCTACAATGCTACCCGGAGGTGTTAGTAGGCCTTTTCCAATTGCAGAAACCACTGGTCATCGTCGTTCATACTTTCGCTAGAATTCAATTACTTTTTTAATTGTTTTGTTATTATGGATATTATGATTAACTAATCAATTAATTCAGTAGGTAATGCATTTGGAGTTGCGTCCAATGTTTGATTACTTGCGGTAGATAAACTACTACTAAAGGAACATATTGCATTTGTATCATATCTATACATGTTAATGCCTTTGAATAAATATAATATTTCAGCATTGTTTTCTTCAATATTAGAGGGGGAGTAGGTGCAGAGGGTACCCGACTAATATTTGCACGCATTCGTTATGTATATAATTCATACATTTCACATAAAGTTTATTCTAAATTTCTATAAGTGATAGTGTATTAAAAGTTATAGTTCTTGAAATCTGATCAATTATATATTTAGTACCTGATAAATTGTATCGAGGGTTCATGATGCATGCAAGAAGAAATAACATAGGCAAGTTTTTCCATTGTTTTCTAAATTTTAATTCAAGGAATATATAATTGCACTAAAATCGAGATCATTTTTGTATTTATGAAAAGCCCTTACAATTATATAAAGACGTTCAAGCACCATACAACTAGTGGGATAGTAAACTCTAGATAAAATATTTGTAAAGTCATAAAAATTTGTCAATTTTTTAAAAATTTTAAAAACTAAAAGACAATCAAATTCATTCAAAATAGTTTCATCATCGTTTCTAATATGCCTATTGTTAAAAAATTCAACTATTAAAAGTTCAAAACCTTCACATGATTATAATAATAAGTAGAGTTACATCTATGCCCCACGTTATTAACAAATGTTTTCGAATTCGACACCCCAAATTCGGCCAAAATTCTCCAAAGGCTTGTTTTATACTAGATGAAATCGTAAAATATACGAGTCCATCTTAATTTTTTGAATTTCATTCTTAATATGTTTCAAATCATCATACACAATTAAATTAAAAATATGGCACACACAACGAACATGAAACAAATAACCACCAAAATTAAGGTTGCAATACCTTGCACAATTTATCGATAAATGTCTTATTAAGACTAGTGTTATCGAATGCAGAAGAATGAATTTTACTTTCGCAATGATATTCTCTAAGAATGTTCATAATAGCATTACATATATTGTTGCGTACTCAATAATTTGAAAAAGAATAATTTTTTTTATGCATACATCAAAATGGGTCTATGTAGTGCGCCCTTGCAGCTATATAAGCTCATTTATTGATCCCTTCTTATATATTCGAAATTAAAGATATAACACCTCCATATTTTTACAAATCGGTAATCAATTTTTTATTTGTATGAAGGAAATATTCTATTATGTCTGAATGAAGAGTGTTTTGACTTACCCCAACGTACCTCGGTTGAAGATATTCTTTCACGTACACGACAAAATGTTGGTTGTTCGTTATTGATAGAGGCAACTCAGTAGTGACAACGAATTTCACGATTCCCATTCAAGTTTTCTCCTCCGAATATATCTACATCGAAAGTGGCGAAGAAGTAGAACCAGCGCCTGGACCAATTGTAGTTGTGTATGACCGACAGCAAGAATTCCATGTTTGGCCACACATCTTTGTAGTGACGGTTGATGTGGGTGGAATCAATGTCTTATTGTCATTTCAATCGTAGTTGACAGTATTTACATACTATTTTAGACTCTAGGACTCAGCGACCACACGATCAATTGAAATCAATTTAAAATGATCCCAACATTTTGCATGTTTTTCCCCTTTCACTTTCCTCTTGTATCAAGAATTTATAATTCATGTTCCTCATCCTCATGTTCCACTTCGAGAACAAAGTCATCCAAATCAATTGGATTACTACTTCCATGAGCTTCCAGATCTGGAATATTTTTGGATATGGTTAATTCTTTCGGACAGAAAAATTCATTTAGAAATTGACTTTGTGGTATCATAGGTGATTTGCCCTTGATATCGAACAAGCCTTCAACAAATGAGTGTGGATCTAATGTAATATGTAGTAAGAAGCTAAGTAAATAAAGAGTATGGAAAGAAATCAAGAATTGAAAGAAAATTGATGTGTAAGATTGTAATTATAATTTGTAATGTGAAAATTGATATTAAATAATTGAATAGTTGAAATTGAAGGTAAAAATTAAAACGTTTTAGATTGCAGAATGTGGGAGAGAGTGAGAGTTGTTGAAATGTAGTGTGAAAAAATTTGGAAATGGGTTGGGTATATAGTTCAAAAAAAAAAAAAAAGGAAAAAAATAAAGCGGCCAAAACGACCACTTTTATAGATGAGTGACTGTTTGCAATGGTCACTTCATGGTGAGCTCGTGGGCTCACCCACTAGCTGCTCGTCGTGGGCAAGCTGACCCACTCGGCTCGTAACGTGCCTCGTTTTCAAGAGCTGAACGACAGAGCCAATGAGCCGCACGGCCCGTTTGTCACCACTATGGATAGGCTACCAATTTTCCCCCAAATTGAAGCGTCGTCTCTCATCGTCAAATTCAGAAGTGTCTTTTCCTACATCCTTCTTCTTGGGTATGCTTGCAATATACGGGTGTGTGTAGAATACTAGTGTTTGTTGGTGGATGATAATGGGTCTGATTTTCTAGGAGACTTTGTTATTTTGAAGTTTGTGAGGCGGTGATTGTGGAGGGTTTTGAAGTGAAAGACAGCATTGATATCTACTATGGTAGTGGATGGTGAATAGTTTTTGTGAGGAAGGTTGAAGGAGGTTTGAAATTTGTCATATTCTTTCAAAACCCGTCGACGAGCTACCATTTAGGATTTTGGGCCTTCCAAGTTCACAGGAATTGGATCGGTGGAGGTTGGGTCCAACCTGTACATCCGGTAAAATCACAATGTAAAATTTTCGTCGTTTGAAATGTTATGGTCATTTTATATCTTGTTTTGGGTATTTCAATTTGATCATGGATGAAAGGGTTAATTGGTCGAGTTGAGCGTGTATGTAGCTAATTTATTTTCATTATTCTACTTGAGGTTTTATAGTTTTACGTGGTTTGAGGTTTTATAGTTTTAGGAGAGAAGTTTATATTTTTATCCTTTTTGAATCTAAATTTATGGTTGGAAGAGCCTAAATAGTAAAGAGATTAATTTTAAACGTTGTCATCAAATAGATATTGGGTGTAAAACTTCCTTGCACTGTGTTTGGGACCATTAATTTGGGACTTACTATTGAAATATATAAAAGTATCAATTCATAGTTGAATGGAATTGCTTCTATCCAACTTCTCAACCCCAACCTGTTTCTGACAAGAATAATGCAGGTTCTTTTCTCAAATTTTAAGATCCACTGATTTTATATATTACAGCAAAGGAAAAATATGCAGCCACTTTAGAAATTGAAAATCTGAAACTTGGAGATGGGGGGGGGGGGGGGGGGGTGGGGGGGGGGAGAAAAGATATCACGTATATAAGATATATTCGATGGGGCTACTAAGCAATCAGCTATCTTTGTATGTGCCTTCATTTGTATAGCCCTATATGCAAAAGAGGTTTACCAAGAAGATATGTTGCATAGAATGGTATATTGATTATTATACGGGTAGTCTGGTTTTGATTATGGTATTTAAACTTATATTTCCTTGTAATCTTTTTCAAAAATCTTACCCTTTTTACACAACGAATTTGTAGATCTGACTAGAGGATATTGACTTTGAAGTACATAGAATAAACAAGCAAAGATCGATATAAAGCAATTCGCTTGGATTGTATACCGTTGTCGAGGAAAAAATTAGCTATGGAGTTGTTAGCATGACACTTTGAGCCTTAAGACTTTAATTTGTATAATTTTGTTATTTACACCACATTTAGATTTACAGTTAACCATGTAGCTGTAATTGACTATACAGTTTTCAACATCTTGTTTTGTCTTAATTTTGTAAATGTTATTGGTTGAAATGAACTATTGAGGTGGAGTAATGTTTATAAGAAAGTAGGTACAATGAGTGACATATTTTCACATTGAATCTCATCATTTCACGAGAATCAATAATGACATTGAAATCATTATGCACAATTGTAACTACATTGGAGTCGTTATAGCAAAAATGACTTGTATCGTATTGTCAATATGACATAACGACATTGAAGTCGTTGTGACAAAAATATTGACATTGAACGCCTCATGAATAAAAACAATTTATTGCTTCATATAACGTCATAGAAGTCGTTCCAAATAATAGTAACGCATTGAATGCCCATAAAATTACTTGTATTGCATGTGTCAACATGACGTGACATAACGACATTTAACCCTTTAAGATAAAATTAAGTGCTTCATATAACGAAATTGAAGTCAGTCCGACATTGATGTCATTATGCCCAAACGAATGATTGATGGAAGCGTATTAGGGACCAAATTGTCACATTTAAGTAAGTATGAGGACCTGCTTGCAATTAACTGGAGGACCAATATACAAAAAAAAAATAACACAAACAGGCCTTCTTATTGCTTTGCGATGTAATCTTAGTAGACGCTTTTCGAATGCACATATTTTTCATACTTTAAAGGATGGCTCACGAGAATGACTACGCTCACTACTTTTGGGACAATTGTTTCATAGAATGACATGATACAGAAATTCAACTTAAAATTCTTCCCTCCTTTTTGAGTCCATCATCTCATAAATGAACTCCATACTTTCAGGTGAAAGGATCTCGAGAGCTGTCCAAAATAATGAAACAAGTTAAGGACTAATTTAGAAAGTATCTAAATCTCGACATTCCTAAAAATGTCCAAATCTACATCTTCTATTCAGACATGTATTTGGAGCATAATTAAAAGAGGTTAGTTGGAGCTTAATTAAATTTGATTTAAAACATTTGAAGATAAATCGAATTGCAAAATATCAATTAGAAGTATTAATGCAGCATTCAGAAAAAAAACTCATAAATTTGGGAAATAAATTCGACATTGAAAAGTTTAGGGACTAAATTACAAACTTATATTTATGATAAATTATTTTCTATTTCTTTTTTTTTTTTTAGGTCATAACTAGTTTACAATCATCATTTCAAATTAAATTAATACAAATTCGCATGTGAATATATTGATAATTATTTTTCTTGTTTCTTTTAAGATAGAATGGAAATATTTTATAGAATGGGCAAGAGATAGATTTGAAAGAAGATATCAAGTGTTGAATGAAAAATACCATATACATGGCGAGTATTACTAACCCTTCTTTAAGTCTATTTTGTACAATCATTGAGGATAATGTGTATTTTAAGTTTAAGTGAGTAGATTAGCTAGTTAGTTATATTTGTTTGTTTGTGTAATAATTAAATCAAAAAAACCTTCTTGTATTTTATGTGTGTTTGTATGAGTTGGATAGCCTTGTCGACTAATTAAAATTATTTGATTTTGTTTATGTTCATGAATTGTGAATACGTGATGCATGTTTCCTAAAGTTTAAGAGACAATTTATTGGGGAAAGAAGACCGTCTACAGTGAAAACTACCTTAAAAATTCAAAGAAAATATCTCGAAAATATAATAAGGGATACAACAATGAAAAACAAAGAAAAAAAACACATCAAAGTGTGTTGAGGCAGTGGCAAAATAACTTTAAGCACTATTGATCGAGTATTGAATGAGTAAACAATTTGTTGTATTTGCATTGGTCATAAACATTATAAGAATAATCAAACGTTTTCAATACTTGATGCGAGTAAGGCAAAATTATCTAACGTATTTATATTTTTGTTTGTTTGCTTGTATGTTTAATAGATAGACTTGCTTAGACGAACAAGAGTTAAAGTTTCAGGGTGTTTGATAAGTGCATTTTATGTGCTTATTCGTATTCTTATTTATTCATATATAAATATCTATTTAATTTATGAAAATTATGTTAATTGTAGGAAAATCCCAACTTGAATACAATTTATATGAAAAAAGGCTATTTTGAGCTTAATTGAAATTGATTTGAAGCAATTGAAGATTAACCATATTGTAGAGATCAATTGAAAGTAATAAATGAAGTATTCAATAAAATTCATAAGATTCGGGAATCAAATTCGACCTATGAAAAATTTGAGGACTAAATTACAAATTTTCAAAACTTGTCTTGGGTTAGCTATAATTATTTTAGAATGAAAATGACTTAATTGCAAATATTAGAAGATCAAAGACTATATTCACACTAGAAAATGAGTTGAACTGGAAAAGGGATTTGTTTCTTTTTCTTCTCAAACTTTTTGATGGAAATCATTTTGAATAAGAATTTTGCCTAAATCTTATTCTATAAATAAATACCTTAGTCCAACAATTAGAGGATATTTGTATGATTTTATTAAACAAATACATTCAAGCCAAGACTTGTGAAATTTATTTTACACATATTATACAAACCCAAATCCAAAAGGAGGGAAAAAAAAAATCAATCAAGAAACTAGGTTTCAAGATTTTACAAGAAAAAGACGAAATCTTGGTAAAGGATCTTCATCGTTTTCCCCTTTTTCTTAAAATTCGGTGATGTACTTTAATTCTTTCTTGTTCTATCTTCTCCTATGATGTGTAATTAAATAATTAGTTAGGATTAATTATTTTAACCTTGTTTTGAACCTTAATTTTAATTAAAGAGTTTTAAATCTTAAATTGATTTTGTGAATTGTATTTAATTCCAATCTTTATGATTGAATTAATTGGCCACTAATTCATTGATTTCATGAAAGATTGTTACATCGAGAGGCAAATAATTTGTTTAGATTACGTAGTAAAATTCGAGAACTAGTGTAAAAGTATAGAGATACATTTTCTTGTTATTGCGATCTTTACATGTCTTCTTAGATTTAAGGCGTTTAACTAAGATGTATCTAGATTCACACAGAGATATGGAACTGAATTAGTTAAATGAAATAAGTTTGAACTCGAAAAATATAAATTGAATACATTAGAAGAATTCGATGTGGTAAACACAATCAATTGTCATAAAATTTAATGATTGAGATTAAGAGAATAGCTATGATGAACGCATGAATGTTAACACTTAACCGTCATATCAAAACAAATCATATTTTATTGTTTAGTTTATTTAAAATAAAAGAAAATAACTTCTATTTATTTTTAGAATATTTTTACGAACTATTAGATGGTAGTTCTCATGGAAACGATATTCGATCTCTTAGGTCAACTTTATTACCCGTTACAATTAGTACACTTATGGGGATATAAAATCGACAAAAACTATGCCCACATACAACATCTTGGATCTTTTTGAGAGAATTGCAAAAAATTAGTGTATGGTCGACGGAGGGAAACTCCGTGGAAAACAATAAGTATTCATAATATAGATGCAGTTACAACATTGACAACCATATGAAATTAATAACAAAAAAATAGACAACCTAACTCAAAATGTGAGCATGGTATACCAACTAGCAACAATTCGTGAGGGCTATGGGGCAAATCATACAACTGCAAGCTATTATTTAGCCTCCAGCATGTTTATTTGTTTGTAGAGGTATAGCATAGGGAAATCATATGAATTTCTCATAGGTATTTAATAAGGTTAGGAAAATCATATTCAAGACAACCTACCAAATTTCTCAGTAACAACAAGGAAAGAAGCGATTGTTGAAAGAATTAGTCGCTCAGTATATTACCAAGAGTGAGACTAATTTTCAAAACCAACATGCTGTAATCAAAATTTTGGAAATTCAAATGGGGTGAATGGAAGTTACATTGTCCAACAAAACATAAGGTACATTGCCAAGCGACACATAAAAGAACCCACGAGAATATGTAGTATCAATTGAACTCGTGGAATATGAAGTTGTTGAGATATCATCAATCAAGCATGCTATTTATGTTCAAATTTATGTGCTGCCTATTTTCTTCTTTTAAAAGCTTCAAACGTAGCCAAAAGAGGAACAAATACATGCCATCACAACGAGGGGTGGAGTTCAACTATTAGAAATTGGTTTAAGGAGAATCGGTACCTACCTTGGAGCGACGAACAGGTGGTTCAGTCTAAAGAATCAACAAAGGTTAATCAAACCATTCATGTATATAAACACACACTTCCAACCGCATTCCCTCAAATGTTGCAAAATAATAAGTTGGAAAAATAATTCAAAAGTTCTTGGATACTAAGACAATTTCACATCAGCATTCCTTTTATTGACGTCGTTCTACAAATATCATACTAAACGGAGTTTTGAAAGAGATGTTGAGAAATAAAAGAAAATCACTAAAAGATAAAACAGTAGTATTGACTAAAGAGTGCGGTGCAATCCTATAGCACAAGCTCCCTCCTAAATTAAATGATCCAAAAAGTTTCACTTTACCTTGCTCTATGGGAAATTCACATAGTATAAAAGCTTTAATTGATTTTGAAGCAATTATTAATCTTATCACTATGAATACTCAACTAAGGCAATCACCTTACATTGAGGAATGTAACAGGATTGACCATGAAGAAAATGGGGATTGGGAAAGTCAGATATACAAACAAAAAAAAAAAATGAATTGGTGGATTGGCTGGAACAATGCGGGACAAATGTGAAAACCTTAAATTCTGGAAAGTTAGAGTTGGATCGTAGAATATCAGTATAGCCAATACAATGTTGAAAACTCTCTTTTCATACCATCATTAATAGCCAAAATATCAAAGTCAAGTTAATGACTATAAACAAGCACTTATTGAGAGTCAATCCAATTTTCTTCCCTTTTATTTATTTTTCTTTCTAAAATAATAGATTAGTAAATTTTATTGCATTTAGTAGTTTAAATTATCTTCATCCTCATATTCCCCTCTATGTTGTGTTAGAACCTATTATAATTTGTTTCATATTAAGATTGATTTTTATTTATTTTGCAACCACACACTTCTCTATAAATTCCTGTTTGACAATCATCTTTAAAAAAAAAAAAGTATTTTTCATACTTATTTTCAATCATACATTCTCACAATAAAATATTTTTCGCATAAATTCAAATGTTTTTCTATTTTCTTAAACCACATTTTTCAAAAATTTAGGAGTTGTTCTCTTTATATTTCAGTTTTGTGTTTTAAGTGTCCATTTTGAGATTGTTGAAAATGTTTTATTTTTGACATTTTGAAAAATTGTTTTGAAAACACCCAAAACGCGTTTTGAAAATTTTGACTTGATTATAATTGAAATTTTAACTTGTTTTCAAAAAGGTGTTTTCGAAAATGAAAAGAAAACGCGATTTTATTGTTTTGGAAAATCGAAAACAAAAAACGGCTTAAAAATGATAAAGAGAACATGTCCTTACTTTTCGAAAACTTATTCTATTGAAAGAATGGCTATAAAACATGAGCAAAATAATTTTACACTTAAATCCAAGACTTTTTTCTTATTTTCTGACTATACATCTTTAAAAAATTACTATTTTAAAACATATTTTTTTCCCAAAAAAAAAGGGTGTCAAACAATGGCTAAATCTTGCCCTTGTTTCATTCTATTTAAATTAAACTATTTATTTCTCATACTCTTTTTCAACCACACATTCGCACAATAAAATATTTTGTACGTAAATCCAAAAGTTTCCCTACCTTTTAATAACACGTCCTCTACAAAATTATTTTTTCCTAATTTCTCTTTATGATGGCCATCAAACAGGGCCTGTTTAGATCTTAGGGTTTGTTTGATTGCTAGAATGAAATTAAGGTGAAAAAAAAATGAATTCTAGTGAATTGAATTGCCTAAAACTTGTTTTATTGAAAATTGTCAATTAATTCTGTTTGATTGATATAATTTTTCACCTAAAAAATATTGAAATTTTTGATATTTTAGTGTTCATTTGGCTTTTTTTTTTTTGCATGGAAGTTATTTATTAAATGAATAGAATTTGTTATATTTGAGGATAGAATTTGTTTCAATTGCAAAAAAAAAAAAAAAAAATTTTTGAAAAATAAATTACCATACCGAATATAATTCTTTTGACTTTGTTTTGCATGAAAATTGTCAATAAAAGAAAAAATTTATTAAAAAAAAAAAAAAAAAAAAAAAAAAAAAATTGCCTAGAAAACCAAAAACCATCAAACCCATGGGAAAACCAATTCAAGGAAAATGTGGAAAATGAGGGTCACATGAGGTACAAGTTGGAAAACCAATTGCTTAGAAAATTTTTCCTATCAAACAGCCTAAAAGGTGGAAAATGAAAATAATTTCCAACTTTCATGAAAAATTATTCATATCAAACAGGGCTTTATTTCTTTTATTTCCAACTTGTATTTTGCTTCCTATTTGCTCAACTCCTGTAAGATTCCTTCAATTTTTTATGCAAAAGCTGTCTTTATTTAAATGTTTTATTTATTTAAATATATATGTGGAGAATTCAAAGGTCACTGCAAATATAGTTAAGCTATTTGTACAATTCTTCCTCAGAATCATTGTTAACTATTTTGGGATTGTTAAATTTGGACTGTTAATTTTAAAAATAATTTTTAAAAGAAATGAATGCGATGTTTCTAAGTATAAAGTTGCCAATCAAAATCATACAAGTAAGCAGGATTCAGTAAAATATGAATTAAACAATACTGGCATCGCAGTGTGTATAGTACCTGCTGCTTCACTGAATGTTTGACATGTACTTGTCATTGACTCAAATTACTAAGTTTGAGAAGTAATTCATTCTATAAAAAAGAAAAGAAAAAGGCAAAAAGAAAAGCAGTAGAATTCATTCTCTGCCTTATCCTTTTTATCCCCTTCAAATTTTGATCAATTATTATAGGTAACTGCCAAATTTCCTTCGTACTCATTGAACACACTATGAATTTTCAATTAAATTACTAATTTTTAATTGTCTCTTAATTGAATTATTTACCTTTAATTTAGTTCAAACTTCTCTACTCTATAACACATTTCGTCATTTTTCGTTTTCCAAACCATTTGATTGAAAATTTTTATATGATAGTTATATTATAATTGATCTTTCAAATAAAAGACACCCTAGAAAAAAGGATGAAAGAAATTTTTGACCTACATTGTCATGCACAAAATAATAAATGGAGCAGAGACGGGGAATATGGTCCCCGCCTCCAATTTCTCAAACTTTCCTCATATATATTTTTTTTATATTTTTCAATTTAAATCATAATGTTAAGAAGATAATCTTAAAAATGAATAAATAGAAAAGGACGGTAGTTGGATTTTTTTTTTAATCGCCGCCTTGTCTTGCCTCATTGTCATCTCTAAAAGGAAAATGATCCTATTTAGGAGGCATATACTTTTGGAAAGTATATAGACATGACAAAATGTAAAACTCCACAAGAAGTTCTGGTACCTGAAAAATTTAAAAAATTGAGATATCTCAATAAGTTATATTGTTATAAAAAAATAATAGAATCGAACAAAAAAAAAAGAAATTGTCAACGATACTTTTGCACATGATGTATCGCATCATATGGTGAGGAACCAAAATAAATACGTCGAAATATGTCAATTAAAATAATGATTGGCCAAACAAAATGGACACAATCTTAAATTGAATTTACTATAGAAATATGAATTTTTTGAACTTGCAATCCAAAAATCTAGATGTGTACATTTTAAGTGAAAAGGAAACGAGAAAAAAAAAGTTATAATATGTAATGAACAACTATCAACATAGTGAATTTCGTGGTAGATAAATTATATGTTCGTATCTTGTTATCCTTATACGCATGAAAATTGAAATACTGCTACAATCAACTCATATGCCATGACTATTAATGTGTTATAATGAAGGGAAGTAAATTCGCGTTGTACTCTTTTTCTCTTGACCAAAGTTTTGTCCCATTGGATTT
>CAIGRP010077080.1:0-18745 GCA_903798385.1 Fraxinus cuspidata
ATTGAATTACAAGTCATATCAGGGAAGTCTTTTCTTCACTTTCTTCCACACCCCTTTATATGCGGATTTAGAATTGAAAACATTAAGGATATTATCTAGTTTAAGTTTGGGGGTGGAAAACATGACTTTTTTTTTTAATGAGTTTTCATTTCTTTTTTATGTATTTTTGTGTGTTTTTATTGTTTTAGTAAAAAAAGAATTTGAAAAATTGAAAGAAAAATCAAAAATAAAAATAAAATAAAAATATTTTCTTTTTGTGTGCTTGTATGAGTTAGTTGGTCTGTGTGGCAATGATGAATATATTGAATCATGAATTAATCTATGAATGGTAAATACGTTGCATACTTAGATTAATTTTTAATTTCTCATGTGAAATTTGATATATGTTGAACACGTGAATTAAGTTAAGCATTGTGTAGGAATGAGTTGATTTCATAATTGAATATGTTTAAATAGTGGATCGTAGATGCTAAATCCAAAATCATTAAATTTTACATTTTTGAACCAAATTTAGAATAGTTCGGATGGATTTCACTGTTGTAGGAAGATATTGAGATAAATATGGATTCCATGTGTGAAATTAAAAATTTTGTGTGGATTGTTTAAGGTCAAGATTCCATTTGTGATATTAAAAATCTTGTGTGGATTGTATAAGGTCAATATGATGCAATTGGGTGAAAATCTCAAGTTAGAGGTCGTTTTACTTGAATTTGTGTTAAATAAGGGACATTACACTAATCAATGCATAAAAAATATTTTATTAGAAAATTTCTCTTTGTAGCCTTTATGACTTGAGCAATTAAGTCTGCAGGGGTCTTTAAGACCTGGTGCCCTATGGTCATCTGACTTGGGAGTCATCGGTCGAAAGTTTGTTACATAGGTCATTTTGAAAGTTTAAGGAAGAGAATGTTTCAAATAAAGAAAAAAATTACTCATATGAAAAAAAAAATCAGAAAAGACATGTGCATGAAACAGAAGACACAGCAAATGTTTTGGTTAAGTCCCAAACACTTGTTTAAGAAAATTTGAATTTTGATAAGAGACGGTCGCCTAGTTAAGTCCTGGAGATTGAAACAATCAAACTTAATGGAGAATTTTTGTTTATTGAAATTTTGAACTGCAATTGGTGAAATTTTGTCAAACTAGAAAGGTGAGGATAGTAAAAAAATTCAACATTAGTTCACACACTAAAAAAGAGTGAAAAGAATAAGTTTGATAGTGTGAATCTTACTAGTGATGAAAGAATATATTTGACTATTGAGAGTCGGGAATTGAAATAACTTATGAAAAAAATGCTAAGTTTGGGGGTGTGTGAATCTTACGAGTGATGCAAGCCCATATTTGACCATTGAGGGTCGGTAATTGAAATAACTTATGAATTCATAATGCTATACTTAATTCTTCACACACACACGTCGATTTTACACTGGAAAAGTGAATTTTAATTTTTGTATTGTGATTTTGAAGCTGTGCATAGATTTGTTATCATGAATTCAATCTGGAGATAAAAAGTCAGTTTAACTAGTTAAATCTTGTTACCTTACTTGATTGATTGTCTACCAATTAGGTAATAAGCATGACTTGTATTAAATAGGTTAGGGTTAAATAAGTCTCAATAGACTTGTATTAAAATTTTAATTGAATGCCCAAATTAAATCTATAATGTTTAAACCTATATATATATATATATATATATATATATACACACACACACGATACATAGGAAAGAAACAGAGGGGGGAGACAGAAAATTGCCGCAGGAAAAAGGGAGAAAAGGAAAGGAAAAAAAGAAGATAAAGATAAGATAAAGAAAGAAGAAAAATGAAAGAGGAGAAAGTCAAAGCAGCAAAAACGGCAGGAAAGAGAGAAGGAGAGAGAAAGAAAGAAAAAGAAAATAATAGAAAAGGAAGGGAATTACGAATACCAGAAATTTTCACGTTACGTAATTTTTTGGTGATATTTTTCCACCTTTGTGCGTTTTTATTTTTACAATATGAATAACTAATTTTTATATTAGAGAAAACAATTTAATCGACTTACGAACCGATATTTTTTATTCAAGATTTATGTAATTTATTTATTTTTGTATTGATTTTATTTTGAGTTTAATGCATTAAATTATCTGATCAATAATTTGATGGTTATGTGAGTTTCTTACGAATCGAGAGGTGAGTTTGAGATTTAGACCATATAATAAAATTCGGTAAATTAATATAATGTGTAGAGATACATATACGGATTATTGCGATCGTAATTTGAATTCTTTGAACTAGTGTTTAGTTTAACTAAAGTTGATTCACATAAAGATATGGAATTTAATTAGTTAAATAGGCTCAATGAGAACTCGAGATGGTAAATTGAATACAATAGAAGAATTCGATCGAACACTACATTAGGTTATAGATCTTGAATTAAAAATGAAGGTGATCGATAGATAAAATTGTTATGCCCTAATATTCATCACATATTTGTTTTTCCAATTATCAATTGTTTGCAATCTTTTTATAGTTTTAATTTCTTAAAAGTAGTTAATAAAAAAATAATCACAATCATCATAAACTTTTACTTGCTTTTGTCAAATAGGAGTTAGAAAAATTAGATTAAGCTCTAAAGTATAGTCCTTGTGGGAACGATAATCCGGACTCAACAGTTCATTATATTACTTGTTACGATATCGTACACCTGTGATATAAAAACGCAACATCATCACTCGACCTTATAGCCAAATTAAAAAACCACATTTTTCATTAAAAGAGGTACAATTCAAAACGTGTTGCCATTTTTACCAAAAATGCACAAAACACAAAATACAACAAAACGACGATCACAAGATAAGTACAAATACAATTTACACAGAATAATCAAATAAACTTTCCTAAGGTCACGTGCAATTCTAATAATGAAATAATTAACTACAAATTCATGAAGAATTTAAGGCAAATAATTAACAAGAAATTCCTAGGCCTAGCAACAGGCAATGGTTATCCCTTCACGGTAACTCCAATTATACTGTCACCCCACACGATGACTTCTAATGTGAAAAGTAAATTGTTATCATACACAATAACCATAACTTCAATAATAAAAGGTAAAGAACATGATATCGAGCGGACCACGTCTGAAGGTCCGTAAATATCGAGAGACCACCATTTTTCGTATTAAAGAACCACCATTATTCATCCTAAAGCCTCCAACAATCACAGGAATCAACTAACCACGATCGAATCTCAAACACGCGAAGAACACAATCGCCCAGACTTCGCTATATAACCTGAAATAGAAAACTAACAACATCAAAATGTTAAGAAAAATGTCAGGAACAAACTGTCTGAAGACACCGTCGCCAGGAAACCTCCCACGTGCCCTCACACTCCGCCCAAGCTCTCTCCCGTGGTTCCACGAGCCACCGCCACACACCGCCGCCGCCTGACCTCCAACACCTCCTCTACCTGGACGTCATGCCAGTGGTCTCCGTTTGTCCACCAGATCTCTAGATTGGCTAGAAATCACGAAAACAGCCTCGGATTTTGGGCAGTTTTCTGGACAGTTTTTCGATCTATTTTTTGCTTCCTTTCAGCAACGTTTTTGGTCGATTTCCAGCCCCTTTTTCACCCTCAAAAACCATATATTTCACTACTACCCTTGCTCTAATACCATTTGTCGAGGAAATCTTCGAAAAATCTTTGATATCGGGCTCGAAAAATCAACCAAACAAATACCAATCAACCGGCTCAACCCAACAATTCTTAACACCTTTGGTTGCCTTAGTTTTACCCCCACAAAGGAGACACTTGGTGGTGGTATTTGCAAGCTACAAATGGAGGAAGGAGAAGGAGAAACAATGGTTGAATCTCTCTCAATTCATTCCAAAAAACCAGCTGCCCTCACTCCTCTCTCGGCTGCCTCTCTCAATCTATTTTTCTCTCTACACTCTTGCACAATACACACACACCCTTGAAGAAAACACATAGCTATATGTATATATATTTAGTTTTGGGCCTAGACTCACTCATAATAGGCCAAGTTAATGGGCTAACAATAACCAAATGCATACATTAACCAAACTACCAACCCAACTAAAACTTAGGCCATCCAAAGGTGTATTAATTGTTTTCGAGTCGAGCCGTCACTTTGGTGTCGATAAAATATTCAACGTCGATTTATCATCATCGCCCGATTTATTGGATATCAAAAAACCTAACAAATACTTTTAATGAAAAACTCTACGAAATTTCATTAGATCTAATAGAAGATGACAACTAAGATTATTTAAAAAATATGACAAACAATAAAAAAACATTAGTTTACTAAATATATTTGAATATTTTACCTTTTAAAAATAAATAAAATGTTAATAAAATTAAAAAATATATTATTGTCCCACTTTAATGAATGTGGACAATAAAAAGAATTATTAAAAAAATAAACGGGTAGTAAACGGAGCAAAGGCCCCACCCCGCCCCTCCTTAAATTGGTAGTGAAGCGGGGGAGGTTGCCCCAACCCGTCCCGTTGGCATCTCTAACTAAGGATTTAAGAATGTTTAAAGACCACATACAGTATAGAATGGTTTTGTTGTGAAACTATTCTTCATTTGAAGCAATTATACAGTTTGTTAATAAATAGTAAAATGAATTTTCAGTTCAAGTATCGTACCCATATAAATTATACTAATTCAAGTTTGAATTAACTTAGCATTGACCGAAACAATGAAAATTTGTGATTTTTCTACAACTATATTGTGATCAACTAATATATCTATGAATGCAAAACCTAAATTAACTAAATTCAATGCAAGATTGTGATTAATGCAAGTTTGATAAAAATATAATGATGAAAAATGCATTAGGATTCTAAATCCCCTTGTATCAATCTCCTTTAACTTTGAATCTTACAATTTAACATGATTCGGTTATGAAGATCAATAATCCTAAATTGTGTAATAATCTCTCTCGAGTAGAATTAAACATATTCTCAAACGTGATCCAACTATATTTTTATAATGATTGCGAACATACAAAAATATATTAAGGATATGGATGGCAAAAAAATTCATCAAACCCGATACCAACAGGGGCTTGCCTTGAACTGGGTAGGGATTACCCGCTTAATCAGATATTTGGGTTGAGGACGGGGTGGGAGACTTTGTCCCGGGGAAGGTACAAGTAACAAGGGTGTCGTCCCGCCCTATTTAATTTTTTTAGAAAAAAAAAAATCAATACTTTAAATGGAAAACTCCATGAAATTCCATTAGTTTTAATAGAAGATGGTAACTAAAAATATCTAAAAATATGACAAACAATAAAAACATTAGTTTAATAAATATATTTTAATAATTTACCTTTTAAAAATAAATAAATTGATAAATATATTATTAACTCACTTTAATGAATGTAGGTAATAAAATGAATTATTAAAAAAATTAAACAGGTAGTAAACGGAGTAAGGGCCCCACCCCGCCCCTCCTTAAACGGGTAACGGGGCGGGGGAGGTTGCCCCGACCCTAACCCGCCTCGTTGTCATTCCTAATTAAGGATTTATGAATATTTAAAAATCACGTTAGTATAGAGGAATATTTTTATCATCTATCGAACTCTATGACGATTGACAATATGTCTAATTTATTTTCAATTTTTCGAAGATAAAACAAGTCACAAAATTCATACAATCATTGTGGAGAAGAATTAAACCATGAAAATCGTTCAATAATTGAAAAGACGCTTTAAATGTCAAAAAGAATTAAAATCAAGAGTTAAAAGGTTTATGACACAAGTTTCATCATAATCCTAGCACAAAACTAATTTATCCTAACATGCTAATGAAAAAAAAAAAAACTCATCATCCGGATTTCTTGGATTCGATCTTACTTTGTCTTTTGCATTTTCAAATCATGAATTGTTCAACCCTAATTTAGAGTTGATAAGTTGTACTTATATTCCTCTAAAAAGTGTTCCAAAAATCTCCAAATATGTCCAAAGACCCAATAAGATGTTTCCTCGTTAGAACAGAATTCAAATAAGCCTTTGTTTTGTATTTTCACGGTCGGGTAATCACCCAGCCTAAACGACTAGGTGAGAGCCCAGTTGTATACAATTTTCAGAAAATTGCATTTTAGTCCTTTCTTCATTCTCTCTTCGATTTTGATCATCCACTTTAAATTACTTCAATTTTGGTCATTCAACTTCTATTTAAGTGCATATTAATTTCCAAACTTCCATCCAATGGCCAATTGTCCTTCTTTCGTTTTCAATTACTTTGAAACGAACCCAATACTACAAACAAAAAGAAATTAACCCACAAGTTAAGTAGCAATATTTTGACAATATAAAAGTTAAGTAATTTTTGACGATACAAAGAGTACAATATTGTGAGTGTGATAAAATTTATGTGATGTTTTTTCTACAATACTTAAGGATTAGGTGAGCGACAATTCTATATGATTATAATTTTTTCATGTGGTGGAAAAGTTCTCTTTAATAGCTCCATCTATTTTTATATTTGCAGTCTTCTTAATATTTCTCTTAAAAAAAATTGTGCGAATCAAGGAATTGTTCTCAACTTCAACATTGTTCGCTCACTAAACCAAGCTGCAACAAGCATGGAAAGCAAGAAAGGATATAGGCAAGAAAGTAGTCGCATTCTTTTTTTTTTTTCCTTAAATAATTATAGCTTATTATTTATAAAAACAAATCACTACATATATAAATGTTGATACTAGCTAGCAAAATTTTAAAATTAATTTTATTAATGTTTTTCGTTATGATTATTCTTTCATTTGTGTCTTCACCGTTAGTGCCATCATGATTGACATGCTTTCCACACAATTAATATGATTAATTTATTGACTTCTACTTTAGACTTCATTATATAGTTTCAAGTTATGAAAATAAAAATTATGCTAAATTATATATTCTTATGGTTCGAAGGACAATCCTCTCTGATCTTGCTGTCTCTCTTGTCACACTAAGAAACATAAATAAAAATAAAAATTGTGCTCATGGAAATTAAGCTTGCATCCTTCCTCTTTTAAGCCCTGAAAGCACTTTTTAATAAGAAAAATGCTAAATGTACACGGAGTTGACAATTCCCTCACATGAGGAGGGGCCCACGGACAATAAAATAATCGTGGGCCCCCCTCTTGTGAGGGGGTGTATACCCCAGTGTACGTGTAGAAACTCTTTTATTAAAATTATCGAGAGTGATAAATTAAAGAAAAGAAGTCAAATCAATATATCATAGAAGTGTAATTTTATTGATGTTCTTATTATATGGATCCATATTTGGTAACTGCTAAGAGCTCCATTTTATCGCTAAACTTTATTGTCCATGCATCACATAGGTGAATAAAAGAACCACAACTTCTTAAGCATAGGGTCTTTGGTTGTAGCAGTCCAGATTAGGGCCATAGCCAACTCCAAGTAAGTCACAGTATCTCTTGTAGAAGCCAATCCTATCTTCGACTTTTGGGTTCGAACCTTTACCACATTCAACTCCACCATTGATGATGTTGGTAACAACACCGTAGCCAGGTAACCGACCGGCAGTCGAGTCTGCAGGCGAGGGTCTCCATCTCCCACTGATTGCATCGTGGCACGAGGGCTTTGGCGTTTGTGGTGTCATCCAAAACCATAATGCAGTTTTGAATGAAATGGTTGGGTCATTTGCAACTGCGTCTGGGTTATTTAGTAGATCAGACCCTATGGCTTTTCCTGCTGGGCCGTAGTTGTAATTGCTGCAATCCACGATTCAAGAAATTATTAAGAGGTGCCCATTATTTTGAGTGCAGTGTCATCAGTATTGCATACAAAACGTGTCCATTATTTTCATCTAAGAGATGCTAAAAGAATTTACAACATGTTTGGTACGCAATATTAAACAACACCAAAATTTTGTCGAGTGGTTGTCTGGCTCGTACTACACGATAAACATGTTTGTGTCCTTACACAATACTTACTAGGAAATTTGAACGGGGCCTCGACCAAAGTACTTTTTACCAGGAGCGCATGGCCACTGCTGGTTTACAACACAATAATTCGGTGGATTGCCTTGTTCTTGCTTGTAGCAATATCCCCATGCATATGGACCATCAGGAGCAGAAGCCCATCCTCCTGTGTAATTCCATCAACAAATTGATTAAGCTTTTCTCATGATAAAAGATTGTTTCAAACACGAAGGGTACGTTCGTTACAATATTCAGAAATTAATCGACATGCTTAGTCCACCTACAAAACATGCAAAAAGTGTATATGAAATTAAATGCATATGCAGGATTTGAATTTGACCTGTTGTCTCATGAGAAGTTTGAGCCAAGAAGGCAGCAACTTCTCGTTTTCGAGTATCGGTGTCGCCTGTGGTTCCGAAAGCTCCAAAGGATTTAGCGGCTGCTATAAAAGCTTCATAAGTGTAAAATCCATTTGCAGGGCAACTTGCAGCATTGCGATGCTTCAACATTTGCTCAAAAATGGATTTGCTTATGATTGAACCCACCCCTCCTTGAGCCAATGCACCCACGAGGGATGAAAGACACAACAAAACCAATACAAAAGTCTTCATTTTATTTTTTCAAGTTGTGGGATTAAGTGTAGGGTAATTTGGGATTTATATAAGGGAGGGAGATAGACTTTTCCACAGAAAATGATAATCTTGTTAATAAAAATCAAGGCTGCTACCACAATTTTGAAACAAATGTAACACAACGAGCACATAAAAGTCTGAGTCCTACACGTATTCTATAATTGATTTTGGCCAAACCATTAGAGACAACTTAGTCATTCAAAGTGAACGCACTTTTAACTAATTAATTATTTTACTGTTAAGTTACTTTAGAATAGAAGTTATTTTCAACTTTATCAACAAAAACTTCTTTATTTCAAAACAAGTTCATTTATTCATATGTAAATTTGTATGCATTTTAAGTTTATCCAAATATAACGCATGACGAAGAGGAGCATGATGACATCTCGAAGTATAAAGGAACGAACTCTTTTCCCATGTACATTCAGTCGGGTTAAAGTTCTAATTTCTTCCTCCAAAGTTCTATATTTCATTTTTTGGTGGTTTGAAACGAAGTAGAGTAGACAATTGTTATATAAGTAATTTTTCTATGATGTTTGGCAGGAATAATGCCGTAGAAAACGAGGATTTGAAAAAGTTAGGAAGGGATTTTGAAATAATGGTCTCGTCAAACATGACATAAGAGGGTTCGAAGGAAAAATGATTAATTTGTACATTTACACATTGTATGTCCAAGCATTTTTAGTATAAATTCAATGTGATTTAAGAACTTCTTTATTAGAAATAGCACTGTAAGATAAATTTCTGAACACAAAAAATGTGTTACATTTTAAATAGGTAAAAGTATCAAATAAGAATCGACAAAATCGAGTGATTCGATATAAGTACTAACAAAAAGTTAATTATGGATTCAGTCTGATTCTCGATTTTTAAATCGCAGAAGGGATGATTCTCGTGAACCGCAATATCAATCATTTTTTGAGGAATTTTATTACACCCAAAATGATAAATTAAGCCCTTTGTACAGGGGTCTACACCCTCTCACGTGAGTGGGATCTACCTCAATAAAAATGGAAAAAAATTACCAACCCTCCTTGTAAGTTGTCGGTAGAAGTTCTGTGAACTCCCTCTCTGTTCATGAAGCATGATTGCAAAATGATATACCTTGATAGGCACACATGCACGGTTGCTAGTACAATTTTCTCATTTGTGTTATCAGTACTATACTACTAGTCAAGGTGTGTGGCTACACGTAATCGCAATTTATTTATTTTTTTTGTCTGAACCATTAGAGACAAATCAGTCATATCCCAACTCGTTATCTCTTACTAGTCAAGACTTGATCATGTATGGCTAAAGTTGTGTTTTTAAAATTAAGTTAAAAAGCTTAATATGAAGTGAATTTTTATATCTTGACGTCTTTGAACATATTCTTTTTCTTATTTATACTAACATTATAGGTCATTGAATGGCATGAAATGTACCACGAGCAAGTCAATTTTAGAGAGCGGAGGGAGTACTTCATGCACCGGACATGTAGGTTAACGTACCAATAGCAACATGGATAGGGTCGAGTCTGTTACGTCGATTATCTATTCAATATTCTTATACGATTCCACAATCATTACACAAGATGAACCTTGGTTGGATGAATTGAAGTTGGCCTCAATTATAAGAGGACTCTCGGTTACTATACGCGATCATATATCGAGGTGCTCCCTATGGTTGTTCGAACGATGCAAGCCAAGCCGAGTCTCAATTCAAAAAGATGAAGGGCTCGAAAGTATATATAGAGGGGAAGTTATCTATTTTTGTAAACGTACTTGTTTATTTATATATGAATTTGTAAGTAAACTTTTTATGCTTAACCAAACATGCACTATACCATTGTTGGAGAATATTGATTGGCGAAAATGAGTGTGGTGAAAAAATACCCTAGAGGTCTTAAATTCAGATCATGTAAAACGCAAAATAAATTCGTGAAGGGTAAAATGGACAGATGCTACCCAAAGTGGACAGTACAAAATATGCTAAAGACTTAGGTACTCGTTACAACATACAATATAAGCTAAGATTAACTAAACTCAAAATTTCCAGCACCACCAAAACACCATTAGTTATCTCCATTTTGTCACTGCAAACTACTAAAACCACAAAATACCAAAGAATCAATTATTACCAACCTATGTAATACATATACAAGTTGCACCATACAAATATAGGAGGTAAGTTACAGAGACCAGCAGCACCTGGGGAATTTGCATTCATTCATTTAGAAAATCAAGACACATACTACAGAAACACCAAAATGAAAATAGTTCCCCGTATTTCCTGCTTGCAACATTTGCAAAGCATGTTCAACATTAGTTCGTTCAAGTCACAAATCATTTTTTCTTTGGACATATTAGTAGTGCATTTGCTGATCGATAATTTGGTACTCTTAATCGACATCATAAAAGAGCAAAAATCAAGACCATGTACACTGAAGATAAAATTAACGAAAGAGATTGATATTGAACTCTCGTATATCAGTAACTGGTCAAAATTGATTTTGACAGAGTAAATTTTACAAAAAGGGAGGCTAAAAACTAGAGAAAGAACTGAAAAGGTTATATATTGCTCATTGGATTTTTCATCCGGCTAAAACCATCTTAGAGAGATCATCAACACGAATATCTGGTCCATTTTCTTTCTATCACTTCCTGCAGATAAAATGCCCTTCCAGAAATAAAATCTGCATGATTTTTTTCTGCAAAAGCACCAATAGGCAATAACTGTCAAGAGGTTGGTGAAAGTCTCCCCATTGTACTGTACTCATAGCGTCCAGGTTATCATCTTTTTTAAACCCATCAAGCCTTTCTAATGATAGAATCTGGAGAAAATCCTTCTGCATAAGCACTAATAGCTGTCAATAGGCTTGTGAATTTCTCCCCATTATCCTGTGTTCATAACATCCTGGTTTAATATTCCCATCATCATACAGATATAGGTATATGAAATCATATAGAGTTCTATTGACGCATTAAGGATATATTTGATCATCTACAACTGATTCAAAGAAATTCCACAGGCGGAATAGTGAAAAAAAAAAATTACAATCAATGAGACATCTCAAGTAAAAGCAATCAAGGTTGTAAAATAAATATACCAAATAACCAGTCTATTGTATTTCTGAACTTCAAAATGACAGATGCATGCAATTCTAGGATCAGTAAGACCAGTGATGGTTTTTATTAGTTTTTGTATCAATGACAAACTGATTCTATGTGGTAACCCAAATCCTACTTTTGTTTGCAGTACGGCAGCACCTTTTGTATTGGACATATAGTACGATCCCATTGACATGCATCAGTGATTCAGTGGTTAGTGAATCAATATGAGTAAAATGTCAAGGTTCAAGATCTATCATGCTCAAGTCCTTTCTGTTCTCTCTGGAATAAAATAAAGAAAATATCAACAAATGGACTCACATACAACTTTAAAGTGTATTTAATAAATGCCACAACCCTGAATGGCAGAATAGATTTCTCAAGTGTCATTAACAGGCCAAGTAGGGCAAACCATTAATCTAAAAGGCAATTTCAAGTTCACTAAGCCAGCCAGAAGCCATGGGAACTCCAAAAGAAATATCATGAAACACTTCATGTGACATGCTCATAGTTGACAGAAACAGCTGCTTTTACAGAGATAATACGAACCTCTGGTTTTATAAAAGCCAGATCTTCGGAGGAAAATGGAACCATGTAGAATGGAAGATCAGAACGTAGCATGGCCTACATAACATAGAATGTGATCTTTTAGCTTTGAGAATATGAGGTTCTAAGAATGATTAAATAACAAATGCTAAGAAACATACCAGATTTAATAAATACTCTGCCCACAGGTTGGCTTGAAATTATTTAAAAAATTACACTTGCAAAAAATAAATAAACAAAAACAAACATACCAGATTCTTGCTTAGAAGAGCCTGCTCAGCATTTGATGTCAAGGCCTACAACTAGTTCACATAAGTAACTAAAACTACTGGATTAAGTGAATGCATAAATTTACAGAATGTAGAAAACAAACTAATGGAGATCATAAACAATATTAGTTTATCTTCCCTACTATTTCTTTATTGTTTTTGGGATGGTAGGGAAGGAAAATTTTTAGAAGCAAAAGCATCTCCTCTAGGAGAAAGGCCCTAAGGTACCAAGAGTGACAGCATATTAGTATGACATCTCCATTAAAATAGTCCTATCGTTTTCCCAAGTCTTTGGCCATCGGTATAATAAATCTCTACTCATTTCATACTTGTGTTGGCACATCTTTAATATTTATGTACAATATGAATCAACTAAAAGATATACTAGAAAATCAGGATTTACTAATGGCATTCTATAATTATGTCAATCCACAGCGCAGGAAATCAAATGTGTTATTGAAACTTCTCTTGTAATTTTATCTTGTTTAGCCTTATATGAATTTTCCCTCTTCCTGTAGAGGATTAAAAGGACTAAAGAGGTATACACTTTCCTCATTAACAGAATAATTTTTGAATTGCAGTAACAAGAACAGCATGATAGACCAGCTGCGGACAAGAATAGAAATGGATTCTCCCTGCAGAGTGGACCACATTACAAAAATCCAGCTGATACAGCCGAAATGACCAAATATAAAGCTCTTATCTATACAAAAGTACTGATTTGGCCCAAAAAACCAAATATTAATTATTATAATGGAAATAGCACTCCAAACTCATACCAAACTAAGGTAATACTAGACGTTAAGCACTCTCGACTAAATCTTGACACGAACACCCACACTGCATTAAGGAAGAAAGGGATGATTGTTCCAAAAGTTACATTTGCTCCTTAGTTCATAGTAGCTAAATAACCAAACTAGTGATATGTTTGGTTTTTCAGCACAAGTAGCATATCAATGTGTTTATGAGAGAGACTTGTTTGGTTCACTGATTTCATTAAAGGCTTGTCTATTGATGCAAATATGCATTCAGTACTTGTGAAGTAGTAGTTCTGAACATTGATAAAGTACTAGGCCACTCATGCATGATGCTAATGTGCTTCACTAGTTGGTACTCAACCTATCATGATTCATGACTAAGGTTGTCCACATTAAATCACTAAACATTTGTTCTAATACCAGGTAACTTGACAAAGATAATTGTAGTCTTGATTTTTTTTTACTAGAGTGGCCACTTCCGTTCATAGAAATTTGCTTCAAAATTTTTTAAAAGAAATACTAGACTAACAAGACATTCGACATTTAACAACCTTCCGGATTCGCTCCTCATCAACTTGTTCAACACACTGCAGCAGGTTCTCCAATGTACCTATCCATACAAGAACAAGTGACAATTTAGCAAGCACTACAGCGTAGAATAACGTAGAAAATCAGAAGGTGAAAGGCTAATACAATGTAATGAATAGGAGCACAAGAAGATAAATCAAAGGCTATAATTTCACATTGAGAAGCATACAACACCATGTGGAAGAATAAAAATGGAAAATTCGTTAACAAAACTCACTATCATTTTTTGGTCGGAAGGTAGTTTAAGTCAAATAATATTTCCAGCAAATCATCATCTATAAAGCACAATCCTACTCGTGCTTCTTTGCTACATTGCACAAATGTCCTCTGTTTGCAATTCTGTTAAAGCATCGATTAACAAGCGCTTAGTTCATCCATCGACAGAAGGAATTGGTCGAGCAACGAAGTCTCTTAAACAGATAATAAGAACTGGGACAGATCAATGAATGGATTTGAAACAAATGCCTATTTACTGGCAGGCGTTTTAGAGGGGAAGAATCCAGAGTTAAACCAAACAGTTCTAGCAACTCAATTGTTCTCAGATAGGGTCTTAGCAATAAGAATTGCTCAGTTGCTTGGGACATGGCTAGTAGGATCAGAAGTATAATGTATTAGGAGAGTGTAATTTTAAATGAAAATTTGGCTTTGCTAGTAAAATGATTCTAGAGATTGGACTCCAAAGAATGGATCTTTATGGGGAAGAATTATGAGGAGCATATATAGTTTGGACCCAACAAGAATGAGCTTTCCCAGGGAACATGAGTGTTAGAAGGCCCTAAAAGTTTATATGTCAGCGATGTTCATCATTTATCCAGTTCACAAAATAGGATGTGGGTACTGGGAATAAGATCTGGTTCTAGGAAGTTGTTTGGGAATGATAACACATTCTACTTTATTGTTCCCTATATTACTTCATCTACATTTGCTGAGAAATGCTCCCATTCATCGTGTCGGTTTACTTTACATAAGTAGAATAGCGAGTCAGAAGTTTCAATTTCATTTGAACGAACCTGACGTGATACTTAAAATTCAAGTCTTATGAGCCATTCTAGATATTTTTCTTAAAGCCTCATCCAGAAAAGAGATTGGGGACAGTGCATTCCACAAACATATTTTCCTCTATATCATATTTCTAAGCTATGTTTGATTTGCCTTGGTACTCAATCTTCAAACCTTTTAAGTTGCTTCGGATATAATGTATCCCTTACAGAATTAAAATGTTTAACAGACCGGATTTCTACACAAAGATCAATATTGTGATTCAGTTCCAAGGAAATGTTTAAATCTATTTATTTCTCCTTCATGGCATGCACTATTGATCATTTGTTTTTACAACTGTGAAGTTGCAAGGATGCTGTACGGTACAGCAAATTTGCCATGGTTCCAAATAAAATGACATGTTGCATTTACATACCAAACTTAGAAATCAGTTGCACAGCATGGACATTTCCAATACCTTCAACTCCT
The DNA here is from genome assembly GCA_903798385.1 of Fraxinus cuspidata. NCBI lineage: Eukaryota > Viridiplantae > Streptophyta > Magnoliopsida > Lamiales > Oleaceae > Fraxinus > Fraxinus cuspidata. Next base: position 15,290 of record CAIGRP010077080.1, read on the forward strand.
GCACTCAATTGCAATTTACCAGCTTCATCAAATTACCATACCTAGAATAAGTATAAAACCATCTAAAAGAACATTTAGATTCATCATTAAGCTAGAAAGTAGAAGAAGACATAAATGCTCTTGCTGATTTGAGGTAACAAGAAAAATGAAGGATATGTGGTTTAAAATGGTTGCATTTCACAAGTCGGGGATGAAATAAGTTCTGTTTATTAAATTTTAGAACTCCAGTAACAGCATATTTTTTTCACAACAAAAATGAAGTAAAAAAAGCTTCAGGATACTATGCTTTAAAGAAAATGCTATAATAAAAATATGGTTTTCCAATTAACTTGTCCTTCCCAGTAATCAAACAAAACAAAAAAAAACCATAACTTGTGCTTTACATAAGTTAATAATTATAACACACACACACAAAAGCACCTGGTATATTATCGGCTTTGTCTCCCATAAGTGACATCACATCAACAAACTGAGAAGGTTCTAGTGTTCCAAATTTCTTAGCAAAATCTTCCATGCCAAAGGAGACCATCCTGAAAAGCGATACTGGAAGTGTCAAGACTAAAACCAGTTATAACAAGCACCAAAATTGGATTAGCAATGTAAAAAAAAAAAATTGTGTTATTTCGTGTATACACATCTACCCTGTTCACGCAGCTCTTCTCTGACCCAAAAATATAACAACAAAAATAAATTAATTGATTAGAAAACATGGGGTTTCATCTCAAAATTCATTTATATTAGAGTAAGATTTCGCTTCAACCAAAGCTACAATATAAGGAGTGCTAGAGATTTCAAAAACTGCCTTAGACAGAGTTTCAGATATCCTCCTCGGGTGAGATAGATCCAATTTTACCACTCATTTTAACATAAACTAATATGAAACTAAATTGCCTTGCAACTTCAGTTACCATTTCTCAAAAAATACAGCAAGTAAAGAATTTCAAAAGGCAGAATATAAGTGCCATAGATGCCTCCAGTAATCAAGTAATATTCTTTTTTTGTACACGAAGATGGAAGACTTTGTTTCTTTATCGTTTTGCACCCTGCATAAATTGTTATGCTATCTTTATACGTGCTTTAACTGTGTTTCTTTTCTATTTTCATGATTCCTGTAATCATAATAAGACACCGAATTTCCTCAGGCACCATCATCAGATCCATGATCCAAGCAAAAAACATATTATATTCTGTAAGAAAAAACTCCACACACATGAAACATATTTGGCAAAATTCGAAGTTAGCAGAAATTTTCAGTAAATTTCAGCAAACATCACTCTGGGGAATCAGTGCTCGAGAAATTTATGGTTAGTATTTCATATTATTTCATCAACTAATCCAATCTCAGCAGCCAAATTGTCAAACCCAGAAAAAAAAAGTCATTCAGTTAAAAAAACTCAGAAAGTCTAAACTTTTATGAATTGCACTCTTTCCACTTTTCTTCGGCACTAGGCTTCAGTGATTACCCTGAGCAAGGATTGATGAGCTTTGTGCTTAGGCATGTGCCTAAACATGCTATTAACACTAACAACCAGCAGAAGCAAAGTCATATTAGCCCCCATATAAATGATAGGAACGTGGGTTGGGCATCTTTATGGAAGATGTGTTTATGTTGGAAAGGGAAGAAGGATTTTCTTTTGAAATTTGAAATGTAAACGTGCCGGACTACTGTGTACGTATGGAAGCATGAATTTCAGTGCATGTACTACAGACAATGACATCAGATATTTTGTGAGTTCCAAGAGAACTAGTCAGCGATTCAACAAAAAAGATCATGGACATGAACATTAGGAACATTGAGGCAAGTAGCTTATAGCCTTGTCCCACTTGTGGTTGATTTTCAAATGTAGAGCTCCTATATAGATTGGGGGGAACAAAGTAACCAACTTGCAGATACAACTGATGACTGATTTTTACTGATCTAACTAGAGTTGCATTTCATGGTGATCAGTTTCCACAGAATCTGATTCTTTGAAATGACTTTCTCATTGTGCCTTATTTAGTGCCACCAATAATTAAATCTCTTCAACTAATATTGTATTCTTTCTTTACTCATTAAGGTCATAAGTCTTTGGATTTAAAAACAAAAAAACAAAAAGAAAGAGCAAAGGCATCTGAAGATCCATCAATGACGTCTTTATAAGTAAATCAATACAACTGTACCAAATTTCATAATATAGACTGTTAAATTAAAGGGCAATACTAACTCGGGTCCACGAGGAGCAATCCTTAATAGACGCAACGAAGGAGACAGAATCTGAAAAAAATCTTTGTCTGGGGAGACAACTCGCACCTGCACCAATAGAAAGCAAACATGTACAAAACACTCAAAAAAGCTAGTACATACCCCCAAATAATCCACTAAGAATCTATGAGTGAGTGCAGATCTTTTATCCAAAACATTGATGAAATCAAGTCAACATTCTAAATAATAGATTTACGACAACCTCAAAGCCCCCCGTACTTATCTCATTCCCCAGATAGTCGAAAAATGGAAAGAAAATTTCCAAAAGTTCTTGGTGAAGTCGTCATCATCCTTTAAATCGATAAGCTCCCCATAACATCGACTAATGTATTGATATCAAAGAAAGTAGCAGCTCCGAGCAAGTAGTTTATATAGTTAGCAGCTTCCTCACATAACAAATACGAAAGTAATTCCTTCCTCATTGTTTTCCTCTCTCACATTACAAGCAGTCAAAACAGATTCCAAAACGAAGATCAGGTCAAATAGCATATCTTATGCGAGCAAAGGAGACCAAAAATGAGAGCTAATAAACTCCAAATAGGCTGTGCCTCTTAATTTCACATCGCAAGCAGCATTAATACCAATATACCAAAAGATTTTCTAGAAAGATTCGTGAACCCAGTCACACAAGCAAACTCAAGTTTTTGCCACCATATAAACATAGGAAAGACAGCCCACAAATAGGCTTTTCCTTTTCACAAAGCTTAGAGCCAAAATAAGTTTGTTACTGAGATTGTCATCTGTAAATTAAGCTGATGAAAATACCTTGAAACCTGCATTAACACTCCTAACAGCCAAGGTCCCAATTACATCATCAGCTTCAACACCTGGCACCTACTTGAAAATGGACAAATATTACTAGAACCTTGCAACCAGATTACATCAAACAAAAACAATAGTTTTCGTCTTACCTCAATCACTTTAATAGACATTGCCTTGATGGATGCTTTCAAGTACTGAAGTCCCTGAACAATGGTATCTGGTGTGGGAGGCCGATTGCTTTTGTATGAAGGGTAAAGGGTGTGACGAAAATTTAGGCCTACAAGAAATTTTACTAATCAATGATTTCTATGTAACTATAAGATAAGAGTAACCAAAATCTTAGGGGCCGTTCTCTTTGTCATTTTCAAACCGTTTTCTGTTTTCGATTTTTCAAAACAGTAAAAATGCGTTCCTTTTCTTATTTTCGAAAATGCGTTTTTGAAAACAAGTTT
>CAIGRP010077083.1:0-21601 GCA_903798385.1 Fraxinus cuspidata
TAAGGAACAATGAGAAGATAGCAAGACAAACTACAAAATCGGAAGCACAAAGCACACAAGGAGGTAGCCATGTTCCTCTCTATTTCAAGGCAAAAGCACACTTCCATTTGAGCAAGCCAAGAAAATGAAAGTTTATAGGATCACTTAGGGCATAGTAATGGCCCGGACCAACAAGGGAACAATAAGTGGGCTAAATAAGCCATCCACTAAGAGAGGAAACCGGATCACGAGCAACTTCAATTAACTAGACTGCTTCCAATGGCCCCGAATGGTTTTAAGGTTGGGTCATCAATCTTAGGTGTCGATATAATTTTTATCCAACATCAATTTTATATCATCGCCCTGATTTATTGGGTATCAAACCCAACAAGCAGTACATACAATTTTCTTGTGTTGAAGGGCGACTGTTTGTTGTTATGGTGTAAAAATTTTAAGTTACATAAAAAAATTAAACATTGTAATAGCAAGAATATACTGTATAAGTTCCGGTATTAAAAAAAAAATAATAATAAAAAAAATATATATATATATATATAGACACACACACATTGTAACATAATTATGTATAAATTAACATTCAGAGTAAGTTACATTCATGTAATTTATTAAATGTAGGGTTTCTACAAACCAAAATTATGCTGTCAAAAAATTACAAAGTAAGATATGAAAAATAACACGCACGTGAAAAAATTACATATATTGTAATAGAAAACTGAAAAACGTATGACATCGAACAATATTTATAGCGAAAAAATTACGTACTTTTTAACAAAAATAACAAATTTGAGGCATACCTGATTTTTGAAATACTTTTCAATAGCTTGATTTCTGAAATTAGACCTCCAAATGATCCATAGTTGTGTAATTAACTCAGTTTTCAACTGGGATAAGTTGAGGCCTACTTGGTCGGGGTTCAAGTTTCCACTAAAAGTGCTAAAAAAAACAAAATTGTATGCACTCTAAAGTGTAGTTTTTAATACGTAATTTACAATTTTGTAGTAATTTTTAAGGTAAAATGCATTACTTTATTTGAATGTGAGTCGATAATATTTACAAGAAATGGGGGATGGGATAAAACTCATACAGTAGATTGGAATTATAAAAAATTGTGTCCCAGCTTATATGAGAGAATGCTAGCTAGGCAACCGAAGGAATTCAACTCAAGAATGCTATGTAGAATGGCACCTTCCGAGCCGTGGAGGCTCTGGTTTTGGATCGCTGCCATTACATTACGACAATTCACTTCACCCCAATCACTGCAGTATGTCTGTTCATTGCAAATATGAGACCAAAATTGCCATGCATTACAAAAATCGGACTTCGCATCCACCACCACAACTGCACAAGTTACTACTTCTTTTAACAATATTGACATTTAAGATTGAAGTTCAAATCTCGATATGATATCAGAACTCAACAAGCTCATACGAACCATTCAATCCTCTTAAAGCTGAAATGTGAAGTTATTTCCCAAGATAGGTGTTATCGAATAAGTACATCTTTTTGTGGGAGCATGTTAAAGGTAAATCCCACGTCCATTACAAATGAAATAAATAACCAACATATAAGGGTTTCAACTACCTATCTTCAAAAAAATCGACATTTTAAGATAGAATCCAAGATTCAATAAGTCTTACACATGATCTACTAGCAATCGTCTCTTTGTTTTCTTTGAAGCATGCATAGGTCACATAGATGGTTCAATAAGAAAGGGTTCGTATTATATTCAAATTCGGAGTCAAAGTATATAAAGGTGAGCACGAGTGAGTATAAGTTTAATAAGAGAAAGGCTAATGTTGGAGATAGTAAAATAAGTTCTTTAGCAGACAAAAGAAAGTGAAAAGCTATAAGATGCTTCTTTGGCTTTGTAAAGCAGCAAAATGAAGTTGTGAATAATGAACTTTATTGCTGATGACTTTGTGAATTAACCTCCAAGACCACAACAAAATGCCAACATCACGTAGTAAAATATTGTTTTTAATAAAATCATCTTCTTGGTGTCAGAGAACTATTTTATTATCTTCATTTTTAGTATGTAAATCTTGTCCTTTTTATAACATAATCAGGATTGCACAATCAATAGTTAAGAGTTCATCGCGAGAACTTCTGTAGCGAAACTAGTGACCTCTTGAAAAGAACTGGCACCATAGATTATTTATATACGGATTTTTTTTTAAAATTTTTTCCAGAACACCACAAGAATAAGATTTAGTGCCTGTATGGTAAATATTAAAATCAAATTTTTAGTAAATTTCGATAAAAGTTGATGAAATGTGTGGTTGAAAAGTTGCGGTCTCATGAAATATGTTGTTAAAATTAATTGTTGATTTTGACTTGAGATTTTTAATCCAAACCAAATAGGGGCTTAACTTGTATTGCGCTCTATTTATCCGCGGAAAAGGACGTGTACAAGTGAATGGCTAGAATGTACTTAGTAATTCATAGCTGATAGCTCATAGAGATGGAAAAAAAAAAAAAACCCAAAAAACGTCTACTGATCTACGGTCAAAATCCCTAATCATTGTCATTTCATGGTAGTTGGTAAAGATCCAGCAAAACATAATGGTTGCCTTTATTATGGATTCTCAATTTCTTGAACTTGCAATGATCTAGGCACTTTAGCATTTGACTGCTTTTGGGACATTCTTTGTGCTGTATTATAGCGTATATTTGACCTCAACTAGACTTTGAATATAACCTTTTTCTAAACAAATGCCATTATGCACTAAGTGAAAGCAATACTGATAAAGTTAGTGTACTGTAAAATAATTATTTAAATAAATCCTAAAGGAGAAAGAAAGAGATGCGGTGAGCGGCTACATTTTTATGGTAATTGATTATCCGGGCTAGTAGCTCCTCTCGGTACACTATTACATTATATAGTTTAGAGTTGATATCTGTTATTTTGAATTTCTTGTCCGATTGATTGTCCTCCAATACATTTCCCCACCTTCACCTCTTCATAACAAATTGAAAGACGTCGATAAAATTTTCGAACACCTCGACAAATTAAACCTGGCGTCTTTTCAGTTATTAAAAATGTAATGTACCAAAGTGTCAAAAATGTTAGGACTTAAGGTTCATTTTAAATGTCAACCTTATTATGATGAATAATCAAAACCCTTATAAATTAGTCTGTATTTTCATCTTTATTTTATCACTTAACATGCCCTACAAGATTGTGGCTCATGTGAGCAAATAAATTTTGAAATCGATTTGTTCATTTTTTTTAGGTTTAATCGGATCGAATTGCTCGTTTGAGTTTAATGTGCTTTTATACTATGTTAAGACTTGATGTTTCATCTTAAAATGTCAACATTGTTAAGATGCGTGACACAAACCCTTATAAATTGATCTATATTTTTACATTTATTCGATGTGACCAAAAATATATTAAAGGACAATCAACGGACGAAAGCTCAAGACATCAAATCTAAGCTCCCTTAGTCTTGTAGTGTATCCAAGATGGTATATATACTAAATGTATTGCTTCTATATTCTTAATTCATGCGTTAGGCAACCACCAAACCTCATTTTAGGATGTTAATTGATTGCTTGGTCGAGTAGCTTTCTAGTTACACTACCTTAGCCTACTAGCAAGAGCGAATCCAATGGTGAATTACCTAAACGTGCTGTTTCTGTACTCTTGATTTATCTACTAGATTAGTTATTGCAACCAATTTGATGTAGCAACTATATTTTGATTTGTTTATGTAATTAAAATGTTTTAACTATTTATTACTGGAAAAGAGAATAAAAATACTATCCGGTAAGAGAAAGAAACCATAACCATGATGGAGAATAAATCATAGAACTCTAAATATTATCTTTTTAGGTCTTTGAAAGGCCAAACAATAGAGTGCGTACAGATAGAGCTAATTAATTATAAAAATCATTTAAAATGGAAGCCAAACCAATACCCATATGGAGGAGACAGGCAGAATTAAATATTCTGCGGCAAGAGGGGCCTGAGTGGGCAACATGGAAAGGCCTTGGGATCGAGTGCTAGCATCATGAGTGCTTTGATTTGATAATATATAACTATAACACTATAAAAAGAAATATTAAAATCTTTGACAAATATGTCATAAGTTGTCTTGTAAAATGATAATTTATGGCATGTTTGATAGACTCGATTTGACCATATACTAAAAACGATTACAGGTGAAAACAAATAATTTTTACCTTAATACAATATTATCAACTATTACACGAGTATGTCCTCGGTGTTCAAATGGAAAATACGCAAATCATCATTAAAATATTCCGAGTAAAGTTTCATACATAAGCTGTGAAGGTAATGATCTTGAATTATTCAGTGTTGTAAATTTCACATTGAATAACAATAAAATAAATACATAACATATAAGGACTTGTACTATCACTCTTCACAAGGTTGAAAATGAAATCCTGAATTTTAGGTTACTCCACGAAATAGATTCACTTTTTAGGATGAAAACATAAAACTCAAGAATTTATTGCTAATCTATATATCTAAATATATCAATACGAATCACAAAATTTAAGCTATGAAGTGAGATCTAGGTAAAGTTTAAAGAGAAGTGCTAAGTACCGGTGACATGATACACCAATTGGTGAATCATTTAATTTTTGATACCTACCAATACTTGGTTATAAGTTCATTTCTGATAAATATTAATACCTACGTCATTTTCTTGGATAATACATGAAGAGTAATGGACTCCAAACATTCATCAGCTAGATGTGAATAAGTAACTATTTTTGGTCATTTAGTTAATCATCTATGTAAAAGGATATTTCACTAAAAATATTCTTGTTATTATTTCGACTCCTATTCTTCAAAAAAGTGGATCTAGCTCTTATAACTCCGAATAAATACATGTTTTAAGATATAAATATTTCTTGTTCCATGACAAGAACCATTTTCTACTCTTTCATTCACCGCATGAAAAGCTTTCACTTGGAAAAGAAAATATTCCATATTAATGAATTCAGATCCACGATCATGGATTGGAATACACGAGATTTTATAATTAATTATCAATGAGGCCTATTGATTAGTTCTATTCAAAAGAAATAAACCATAACTTTAGAAGGAAAAAAAAAAATTATGTCTGGACTTCATTTGGTTACTATCGTTTTCCTGTCGGCTACATAGTCTTGAAAAATTAACTATTTACTTTTATGCACCACTCGTGCACGATGTTTGGGTTATGATTATCTTTTTTGACAATGGCAACCCAAATCACTAATTCTTTATTTTTTAGAGGGAGTGGAGAGGCGTGAGATCAATTCTTAAACTCTTGGTCCTAATAGTGAAAACAACAATTTTAAATTAACTAGGACAACTTGCCTACAAAATCACAAATTTATTGTTGAAAAACAAATTCTAATGAAACCAAAATTTTTAATATAAGCTAGAGAACTCCAATTTTGGAATGGGGAACTTACAGAAATACTCTTAATTTGGGATACTTTGAAAAATCATTTTAAATATGGGCTAAAATATAAATACTATAATTTCAATTATCATTACCATATTATTTACGTTCTAAACAACATAATGAAGATGGAAATTTAGTGGCTTCAAAATTTGAAACCTAAGTGCTCCAAATCAAGCAAAATTTATATCATAAGATTAAATCTTGCACAAATCGAGTCCAAACAAGATCTAGGGCTTCTTCAACCACCTTTTCTTTAAAGTTTTCTTTGCCAAATCTGCAAATAATCAATCCAAATCTACATATTTGTATATTTATAACTTTTGATTCAATTATTTCATGAACACAATTTTCACCTTGATTTTGATTTCATCGAGTTTTTTTCCTAGTACATATGAAATTTCATCTTTAGATTAATGATTTTCAGTTAGTATATTTGAAAATAATGGGGATCAAACAAGGGTATTAAAATTTAGTTTGCATGAATTAGATTGAGTTAGTATACATCAAAAATCAATTTTGGGTCAATTCAAGTGATGTATGCAAGATAATTGTTAAAATGTAAATACAAATATGGAAATGAGAAACTAACATGATTTGTCACTGGTTTTTAGGAAGGTCACAATATTTCTCATTTGAATTCTTTTGGATCAACTAAAGATAAGCATACGTGTGTTTGTGAGATAATGAAACACTTTATTCGTTTTTTGCATATGAGTTAATGTGGTGAAATTTAAAAGTGACACTGTCTTTTTTTTTCCTAAAAAAATCTCACATTATTTAATTTGTATTCTTTTTGCAGATATGAATAATATTAACGTCACCATCTTTTATGGAGGTAAATGAGAACAAAAATAACGAACGTAAAAGTGACAGAATGAATGAAATTATGTCTCATAGAATGAACGTACAATAATCTTTGTTAAAAATTATGTCACCTTTTTAATAAAAAGTGATATCATGTCATTTTCTTTAAGAAGCTAAGTTTTAACACTGTTAAAAAGAGATTAAGTTGTTATTATTGTTATTAATACGCAGTTTTATCAATATAATAGGCGTATAAGGATATTTACACATAAGTTAAATCAATCAGCAATTTTATGAAGTTCAAAATATATACTACTTTGTGTTTAAAAAATGAATCATGTCACTTTTTTTTAAGGAGTTAAAGTATATCACTGATAAAAAGTATTATCATTTTTTCATAAAAATAACATATCATGTCATTTTAACTCCCAGTCGTGTAAAAAGAGAAAAGAAAGACTATTAATCAAAAAATGATAAATATTCAAAAAATTGATAAATACTCAAAAAGTGAAAAATTCAATTTGTAGGCTTTTTTGAGTTTCTGTGCCTTGGGCGTAATTAATATGTAGTTTTAATTAGTTTTAAGGGTTAATCTAACATCTTATTTTTTTAGGTTAGTTCCCATTTTAAAAATTTTATGTTAACCTGATATTAGAGCAATCAAAAGTCTGATATTCAAATCTTACCGTCGCAAAATATTTTACACGTCATACATTTTATTAAAAAAATTAAAACAAGTGAAAAAAAAAAAACTTAATTAAATAAAATAAAGAATTTTCTCAGTCTAGACAGTAAAAACTCTTGATCAGTTGGTTCCTTCATTTTCAGTATCATTTGATTTAATTAATGAACAAATCATAGCAGTGTAATGATAGCATATTGAAGTTCTGTTACTATATAATTATATTATATCAAATAATCAGTTCTTCCAATACTGGTCAGGTCAAAAGTGATCACTTGGAATCTTTGGTAGTGGTAGTGCTTAAGATCAAATTTTATAAGCTTTCTTTAGCATTCTCTCTTCAAATCAAGTGAAGAGACACATTTATAATTATTTAAAATTTAGTTTTGTCACATCTCATATTCATTTTATTTTTATTTTTTTTATCAAAAACTTGACCTATTTACAATCTCCGTAAATGGACGATGACGAATGGTGAAACTTAAATGATGAAGGGGCTTTATTTATTTAAATATGTCGAACTAGTTTATTTAGAAGTTCAATTCTTTAAAGATACTTCACATTTACTAATTTAATTATATTTTAAACATCTTCCTTTGATGAAGGAGAAATGTTCATATAAAATCTCCATTAGCTATAGTGAGAGAGTGAAAGAACAAGAGATGTTAGAAAGTTGAATAATAATGTATTTTAAGAAAGAATTTTCTAAAGTATTTATTTACGAAAAGATTTTTTAGAGCGAGAATAAAAGCAAATATGAAAAGAAGAATCTCTAAGAAAAGATCTACGTAGTTTAGAGCGAGCAAGAGTAGTGAAGCATAAATTATTGTGGGAGATGCTCGTTGTTTCTTTATGGGATTAATTGGCATATATTAATTTATATGTGTTATGTGTCAACTAAAGCAGAAAAAAGTGTTCTAGTAATGAATAATGGTCATACCTTTTGATAAAAGTTTTGTTAGGAATTGAATTTAGTCCAACAAAATTCCTTTCTTGGCAATGTTTTACTCATTTTTTAAACTCAAAACTTAGAATAAAGTAAAGGGTATCATCTCATCATGAATGGAGTAAGCTGTTTGAAGATGCTTGTATTTGTAAAAGTTATGTTTTGGGATATTGTCATAAGATTTAGCTTTATACACATGCATTCCTTATTTCCATAAGAAGTATAAATTTATGTTATGGAATCTATCTATGACTCAAGAATAATTTGAAGCTAAAAGGAAGCTGCCGTTTAACTTTCCTAAGAAATTTGTCCATTGATGTGTATGTTGCTGTCACAGGATTGTTTTAAACAATTTGTCACGACGTTGAGGTTTCTTGTCTCATCCAGCCAATGAACGTAATTCCACTTCCAGGATTTGAAGACAAACAGAATTAGACAGTATGCAGAATTGGAAGTACTTAGAAATAGAAAAACATGATTACGGGAATCGTCCCAACTTTATTTCTCTAAAACAGAGAAAAACAAGTACAAAACGTGACGGGTCAACTTGTGTGTGGATCAACACACATTTGTTATCTCAACACTATATTACATGCTCTACGTATTCTAAGACATCAATACTTAGAACAAATAAGCCATATTCGGATTGCATTTAACACTTCCAACTCGTAGGTCAGTTTGCCCAGATTTTCGGCCTTCCTAAGCCAAAATTGTCCCCAAATTAAGCATAAAAAAATAATCGCTTTCAACCGCCATCATGTTCCTCCTTTGTGCACGATTTTATCAATGATCTTGAAGACTAAAACTAGCTGAATAGAAAGATTACAATGCTGTCAAACACATGCCCTCATCAATCCATCATTCAATACAGAGTGAGTTGCGTCCCCAAAAACTACGTTGCGATGCCACTATCAAGTAAATTAGGCATTCGTGCCTCCATCACTTGCTCATCACAAATCTCCACACGCTATTTTGCTATCTTCCTCGAATTTGCACGCTTCCCTGCTCATTACGCATGCCTTCGATTAAAGCATTGACATCGAACAAGACAGCATTCGTGCCATGTCTATTTTCTTGTAAAGTGATCCTCACACTAGTCCATAATTAGCCCTACATTGCCAGGCTAGGCCTTAATGTGGCTTAAACGGCTTGACCGTTTTCACATTTCTAGCAGTGCCTCGACATTGGCCCTCCAAGTCTAGAAACAAAGTGGAGCTAAGTGAAGAAATTGTTTCTTTAGTGTTGGTTGGTTGCTTTTCTAGTTAAGTCTTCTTTATATTTAGGGTTCACTACCTCAATAAATCCAAAATTAGGAGGTTTGTAATCCATGCAACATTCCCATATTTCTTTTAGCGGATTAGTACATTTCAAAGTTAATATTGATTGTATCTATTGTTTAGAACGTGTTATGAAAAAAGGAAAATAAGGAAATTATGAAATATCCTCGTAAGATGCTCCACAACTATAAGAATTTATTTTATTAAGAGTTTGTTTAATTCCAATTTTTTTAAAATAGTTTTTTCTCTCTTCTTTTCAACAACATATTTTTCAATAAAATTATATTACAAGAAATCCTAAAACTTTTTCTTCATTTTTAACCATACACTGTCTTCAATCTACTATTTCAAAATGTATTTTACACAAAAAATAGTCTCAAACAAGCCCTAATATTCAACAATTTAGAGCATTGTTCGATGTGCGATGTTAGTAAACTCTACAATATGATTCTTAACTTCTTAGGCCTTGAAGTTCTCATTTTGCTGATATACACGTCATAGGAAGCTTATTAGTGTTGATAGGGACACAATCTATAAGTGTAATTGACATTAGAATGCTTTCAGTCAATTCTAAAATGCATTTTACACAAAAAATGAGGTTCAAACAAGTCCTAATATTCGACAATTTAGAGCATTGTTCGATGTGCGATGTTAGTAAACTCTACAATATCATCCTTAACTTCTTAGGCCTTGAAGTTCTCATTTTGGTGATATATACATATCATAGGAAGCTTATTTGGGTTTATAGAGACAAAATCTATAAGGGCATGTTTGATAGGTCCTTTTTTTTTCCATAAAAAATAGAATTGAAATTTCATTTCCCTTTTGCCATGTTTGATGGCACTTTTTTTCCCCAAGAATTGGTTTGCCACCTTTGCCACATTTTCTTGATTTTAGTTGAATTTCAATTCTCACATTTTATGTGGTTTTTGGTTTTCCATCTTTTTTTTTTTTTAAAAAATTTGGCAATAGAAACAACTTTTATCCCCAATTGTGAAAAAATATATATATTATCCCTTTAATTAACAATTTTCATGTAAAACAAAGTCAAACGAACATTAAAAATTTTTCAAATTTTTTTCCATACAAATTATATCCATACTGGTAAGAAATTATATTCTCTTAATTAACAATTTTCATAAAAAACAAAGTCAAACGAATACAAAAAAAATATAAAATTTCAACAATTTTTAGGTGAAAAATAATATCAATCAAACACAATTAATTGATAATTTCCAATAAAATAAGTTTTAGACAATTCAATTCTCTACGACTCATTTTATTTCCAACTAAATTTCATTTTTGAATGAAGCGACCCTAAAGAGTAATTGACATTTGAATGCTTTCAGTCAATTCTTCAGCACGCTAGTCTCAAATAGTATATTCGTGATTACGACAATTGATTTGAAAGCACTGAGAATGGTTTAAACTTTAAATATATTGCCCCTCCTTTTAGGCTCTAGGTTAGGAAATTTGTTTTGACTAAAACTTTCAGCTGTTAGAAAACGGAGTCCCTTGCTTTGCAACTTCCACTCTTTAAGAAAACAATTTTGGTTGTTGATTTAAGCCCTGTTTGGTACTCATTAAAATTCTTATTTTCATTTTTATACTTATTTTCAAACACACATTCTTTAATAAAATAATATTTTCCATCACATCAATAACTTTTCCTTATTTTTCAACCACACATTTTTCATCAATCTACTATTTGAGAATACATTCTTACAAAATAATGTGGGTCAAACATACCCTTATTTATCAAATTTGGTTGCAGCTGTCCAATCATTAGGATTAACAACAAATAAAATTTTATGTTTGATAAATTAAGATCTTGTTTAGTGAGATTAAAATTAAAATTTTAATAATAAGTAATGAAATGTGTTATTGAAAAATTGTGAATCTCATAAATATATGGTCTAAATTAATTTTTGATTATAGTTTAGATTAGAATCTAAATTTTAATCGCTAAGAAACTAAGTATTTTTTGATCATTCCCTTTGAGTCGTTACTAAATTTAGTTTTATGATGCAATACATTGTTATTATGTTATGGTTGTGCTCAAACTTTTATGCTTCGTCTATTCCTGCATGGTCCAACGTATAGAATGAACTTATAATTACAAAATCGACTTATCAACAAACTTGTTTTTTCTTTACTCGATCGGATCAAAGAAACTTAAGATTTACCGGATCAAAGCCAAAGAAAAATGATATGGTGCAAATTTTACAACCAAATAGCCGTTGATACGCCAAGGCATCCATCACTTGTATCCAAGATTATCAAAACTCTTGAAATTATATAATTATATTGGAAACAGTGGCAGAACAAAATGTTCATTAAGATTCACGTTATAAGGGTTGTTAAAAGTCTTATAGTGACTATCAAACTATCGAAGCCTTGCTCTTTTATTCAGACTTGGAGTGTGTAAAACATGATGATGTTAAGATTCTAATCATTCTAGCGTAAGTGCAGCACAACATTAGTTGCACTGGTCAATGTGTGGCCTGATTAAGCCACTGTTTGACAACCATTAAAACAATTTTATTTTTTTCGAATTCATTTTCAACTATACATTCTCACAATAAAGAAAAATATTTTGCAAATAAATACAAAACTTTCCCTACTTTTTAATCACACATTCTCTAAAAATTCATTATTTCAAAACTCATTTTCTAAGGGAAAAAAAAAAAAAAAAAACTCATTTTAATGGTTGCCATGTTAAGTACTCAATTGACAATCACAAACAACAAATTGAAATTTGACCGTTCTATTCAATCTAATATGACATGTTTTGGTCTAAGAGTTAAAATAAGAAAGAAAATCATGGATCTTGTATTTTTTTTTTTTAATTGAAATAGTTAGCTATCCTTTTTTGCAAATATAATATTTCAATTTATTGATATATCTATTGGAAGATTTGAAACATCATCCATTGCAACTATAACATGTCAGGTTAGCTCGATTTATTCCTTGCTCATATGATTTATTGTATTAAAATTGAATCACTCTTATGAAGGAGAGTTTTCAGGTGCATTTCGAACCCAACAATTAATGCACATTTTTGTTTAGTTGGATGAATGAATTTTTCTCGCGCCATATAATTGTTTCTATTATTTTAACATGACATAGTGCCAAAATTGAAAAATTAAAAAATAAAGATCAGATGATCTGAAAGAAAAATCTATTTTGTGGAAACCAACTTCAAAAAAAATGAGAAAAGATTTATTTTCTATATAATAAACAACTTGCAAGATTACTAGTTTAATATGAACTTGCTGACTGCAAGTGGCATATATGTTTACACTAAAACTAAAAACTATCATTTTGGAGAGAGCAGACCGTGAAAAAGATTGAAGCTATACTTCATAAATTCCATTGACTTTATAATGTAAGCTGGAGTTGTAAAATAAGATTCACTTAATTTTAATCTAAATTTGTCAATGAGCTTCTTGTGTGGTCCAAAAGATGATTACATCTATAAGAGTTACCTGATTTCAAAAGAACAAGAAGAGGAATTGGTAGACAAAAACTAACATTGATTAGTGTGATCGTTAATGATGTAGTTGTTCTAGATCTTCTAGTTGATAAAGCAAAGTACCAAATGGAATGGCTAAAGTGATTCAAATAGATACCATATTTCAAATTTGTTGAGAATAAGACTTGGTATGTTGTTGAATAAATAATAGAATGCTACCCGTCGTTTTGTTTCAGTATTAAGTGGTCTTCAACTTACAAAATTGAGCAAGTTAGTTACCATTTTCATTGTACTTTCACAATGCCAGTCTCCAATAACTGAAAACATCATCTTTGTTAATTGTTATGTGGTCCTCATAGAAATATGCAATGCTTCATATTTCAGGCATTAATCTAAGTTGAGAAGAAAAATCTAAATTTATAAAGTTGAACATAATATCGATAATGTGTCAATTTAACAGAGATTTTTGTCACCGTGGCTGATTATTCAGCATACTAAACAATTGAAGGCTAACTTTATTAGGTTTACTACCAACTTTGTTATTAAAGCAATATGTTCGGTACAAATTGTAATTTCCCTTTTTTTTTTTTTTTTACGAAGAACTGCTACATGTATAGAATATTTGTATATATTTGTTGACAGAAATGAGGTGACAGTTTTTTCACCCTTCACTCCACCCCATTTCTGTCAACATATCTGTAATCTAATTTTTGTTCTAGCAAAATTGATTTTTTACATGGCAAGTTGATCAGTTCAGCAGATATTTTTGAACAGAACCTACAGCTCAACTTGAAGCATCCTAATTGTCTGTCAAGTTGGTCAGTTCAAAAGGTATCTCTTAGTCTGCAGGTACAAAGAACATTTTTATTTTATAAGTCACTGGGTAGTCTATTCATGTAGGAGGATCTAGGTAATGTGGCCTATAAGATTCTATAATATGTTTATTATAAAATAATTGACAAAGGTACCCATAAAGTAGTTAATCGTCTTAAAAAAATTGTGCTTTTGTTAAAAAAAAATACCTACATTTAGCTTCTTCTTCTTTTTTCAATTGTTTAGTATTGTGTAATACGGTTGGTGGACGTGACATTATGGATTATGACAATTAAGCCTCCGTTTGGCTTCAATAATCAAACTTCAATTTTAATCACACATTTCAACGGAACTACAAACGCTATCAATATATTTATAACTCATTTCTATTTCCACATAAACAAACCGTTTTAAATTAATTTCCATAAGTTATTCTGGACACATTTTTGGACATTGAACTAACACACTTTACTATTGAGCTAGTTTATGAAGAAAAAACTGATTCATAAGTATCCCCGAGCATATAACATCTACGCAATATCTTCATATAATAGATATAAAATCACAAATGCTTCTCGCCTTCTGTTGACCTATAGTTGATTTCATCTTATTGTTTTGATCATAACAAATAAGATTAATATTGTTTCTAACAATTGATTTTGAGTTATGATAGTTCAATGTTAAAATCAATCAAGCATTGTTAAAATCAACACATTATAAATTGAATTCAAAATGAAGATCAAAGTAAAAGTTAAGGACTCAAGTCAAATAATTCAAGACGAGAGCTTAAAATATCAAAATCAAGAATGTCAAATCTGGCTCATGAATAAGGTCAAGATCGAAGTCAAGTATTAAAGCCAAATGTCAAGAAAGATCGAGATCAAGAGTTTAAGAGCCAAAATTTGAAGCAAGATCAAAGACTAAGCTTTCGAGATCATATGTAAATGTATAACACTTTAATCTTTAGTGATGAATGACAATAACTCAAAAATCAATTTGTGCATAAATAGTTATTTTCATATCACAGATGGATGAACCGGACATTCAGTTCATCCCAAACGGTCAGTTTTTTTTACCGTTCTGACCGCAACGGCTAGTTAGTCATCTGGAAGAGTGGCGGACGTCTGGATTGTCGTTCGATTGGACATAATTTATTGCGTTTTGATTGCTATAAATACCACTTCACTTTGCATTCATTATAACAGCTATAAGAATGCTTTCTTGAGAAATATATTTGAAAAATCCAATTTGAGCTAACATTTTTACATTCATTTCATTTATTTTCTCATAACAAAAACTTGATTGTTGAATCAAACTTCTTGAATCATTTCTCTCATCAAAGTTTTTCATTTATCTTTTGTGCTAAATTTACTTATATCAATTTTAAAAGAGAGATATATTTTTGAAGAAGATCTTTACACTTATTTTGCATAAACATTTCCACTTCTTCATATTTAAAACTTTGATTGATTTAATCAAACTTGAAAAATCATTATATTCATCAAAATTTTTAATTTATCTCTTAGTACTAAATTTATCACAAGTTATTAATTGAAAGAGATATATATGTTTTGAAGAAGATTTTTACACTTGCATTGCATAAACTTTTCTTCTCATTCTTCTTCATATTGAAATTTTGATTGATTGAACTAAACTTATAAAATCATCATATTTATCAAAGTTTCTCATTTCTCTTTTAGTGAATAATTTATTACAATCATCCATTAAAAGAGAGATATTTTTTGAGAAGTTTTTTTTAACCTACATTGTATTTATTTATTCATCCTCTCATTGAAACACTTTGATTGAATCTAATTTTGACTACCATATTCATCAAAATTTTTCATCTAACACTTGAGCCATCATTTATTACTATTCATTGAAGTGTTAGTCTCTCTTATTACTTAATTTATTTGTATTATTGATCAAGAGATGAATTTTATTGTAAAATCACTTTGATAAAGTGTGAGTCGCGTTGAAATCCCTCAAATATCAACATAGTATAATGATCGGTGCTCCTTGTTGTAAGTCAGCGTGTGAGTCATATTGAGGTCCTGTAAATCTCAATAGTGTGGGTCGTGTTGAGGTCATGTAAAGTTCAATAGTATGGGTCGTGTTGAGGTCTTATAAAGCTCAACATTGTATAAGAATCGGTACTCCTTATTTGTAAGTCACCGGAAACGTTGTAAAGGGTTGGATTGCATCATAAGTCAATCAACATAGTGAAAAGACTTTTCTCGTGCCGGGAAGTTTGGTAAAGGAGAACGTAGATCATTACTTTGGATCAAACTTCCACAATTATATCGTTTGCATAATTTCTCCTTTTTACTTATCGCTTTTATACTTGTGCTTACTTTTTGAATGAATCTATTTAGTCTTTACTTTGTTGAATTTTGATTATTTTTTTTGAAAAAGTTTTAAAAATCAGTTCACCATCCTCTTGGTTAGTTATTCTTGGACTTTCATCTTAAACAATCGGATATTTGTCACAAGGCACCTCAATAACTCTATCTTCCAACCATTACTTCATCCCATTAGTACTCAAAAAATGCATGCATGTTATCGAATTCTTTTTTCTAGTGATCCTAAAATCCCTTGACCAATACTTGGAACTATAAAAATTACAGTAGGCCTGCTAAGGTAACTGTATAATACTCGACAACATTAAGAAAGGGAAAAAAAGAAGTTAAATTTTGATTATGCGAAGTCTGAACTCTCGACTCATGCGTACCAAATATGCTCATAGAGTTTTCAATCGATGTTTGAAACAAGTGAAATATACAAAACAAAGCCATAATTATTGTACATTGAACAAAATCAAGGCTAAAATGTAACAGTTATTCACTGAAATTTGTTCTATGTACAGATTGAGACACAATTCAAAAAGAAATAGTAAACTCAGGTGCACTTTGCACTATTATCAAAACCTTACAGGGACTTGAGAAAATAGAAGACAACTGCTGTTCTCAAATGGAATGCCAAATTAACCTCAACTAAAATAATCGAACTTATTTTGACTGGGAGAGATTATTTTTTTTTTCCTCACAAATTGCTCAGGTCAACTGAATTTCATTCATCTGTAGTCATAATTCTGATATTGAGTTGAACCAAAGTTGTTGAAGAATTGCCCTCCTCCTGTAATTCCTTCATAATCTTCTTCATGAAATCCATCAATCTACAAATCACATATGCATTCATATTATGAGCTAAGATCATGATAATTAGTTCGAAGTTGAAGTAGGATTATGTATATTAAAGTCTTGTTAGAAAGCTAATGGCTTGTTCTCTTTACCATTTTCAAGTTGTTTTCTGTTTCAAAACAGTGAAAACGCGTTTTCTTTCCTATTTTCGAAAATGTATTTTTGAAAACAAGTTAAAAATTTACAAAAAAAATCCAAAACAACAAATTGTCGTTTTGGGTGTTTTCAGTTATAATCAAGTCAAAATTTTCAAAATGAGTTTTGGGTGTTTTCAAAACAATTTTTCAAAATGCAAAAAAGAACACATTTTCAAAAATATTAAAATTGACACTCAAAATACAAAATCCAAAATGAATTTAAAACTCAAAACACAAAATAGAAACACAAAAAGAACAACCCCTAAACTACTTGTTTTGACCAAAAAGCCAAAATGGGAATCATTTTTTGTCTTTTAAGCTAAGCTAAACATGTTCTTTTGAAACGAGATCGAAGACTAGATAAAATTGGACATGAGTAAAAACGATGTTTATGTGAAATATTTTCTTATCATATTAAATTAAAATTACAATTAAAAATCGTCAAATATTTTTATTGAAGCATATTAAGCCTCCCATTGAAAAACAAATTTATAAATTCAGTTAAATTTAAACATTACAGCTAATAGTCGTTATTATTCAAACATTTAAGGAACCCACAATTATGCCTACAAAGAGAGACTAAACTTAAAGTTCATAAATTATTTATATCAATTAGATTATATGAAGTTGTGGAAGGGAAGAAAATAATACCCAAAGATCATCTTCGTCTTCATAACTATTAATCATTGATGCTTTGGGAATCTCTCCAGCTTCGTCGTTGCGTGCGAATCTGCCACGTATTCGTGGTCGATTGTCGGCTAGCGTCTTCCGACATGCATACTAGAATTATTATAGAAACAAAAATCCCAACCATATTGTGAAATCTTGTAATTGAGGTAGATCAAGAAAATATTATTGAAAATTGAGAAGATCAACAAGGTATTTGCTTAATAGTAAGATCTCTCAGTTCGTTTTTTTTTTAAATATTATAGTTCAATATAAAGATCAGGAATATTAAGTCTCGTCTTCATTCGATAGGTTAAAGAGATTTGGAGGTTACCAAATTTTTAGCAAAATTTCAAGTTCATCATCCCATACAAATTGTTAGTTTCACTAATACCGTTGGAGAAATGATATTTTAATAATTTGCTCGGTTTCATGTTAACTTTTTCTTTAGTCAAACTAAGCATAGATGAATTGACAAACTTAAATTAATTAAATTTGCAAGTCTAGTGAACTTCAAAAAACGTTCATGTAGTGAATAAAATCTTGCAAAAAGTGTAGCGAGTACCCGTGTTTTTAACCCGCCAAGTGATTAAAATTGTGGGCACGTAAAACATAAACTAGATTTGTACGTAAGTGTCATGTTGATAAATATCAACATACCCATTGAATTAGATCAAAATATATTTGCTTAATAATTTTAAATTTCTAATGGTACAAAACTTTCAGATACAATGATTCGACGTGAAATCAGACAAAACGCGGTTATAAATTCAACCTACTTTCATAAAAACTAGGCAAGTGTACAAAATGAATATGATGCATGTGAAGTACGTATCAATGTACCTTAATTGTCTTGTTGAAGTTTCTTTGGGTCCTTTTTGCTCTGTACCTATGAATCCTCTCTTTCCTCTCTTCTGCACTATAGCGGCCCACTTTGAAGTTTGCCTCTTCCATGAATGACTTCTCTGTTTGCAACTCTGTTCTCATCTTCTGAAAATGAAAATTCAAACCAAATTTGAAGTCAAAATCACCAAAAATTCAAGGAAAAAAGAGAGAAATTTTAAACGAAATGATTTAATATGCTACTAGACCAAACAAAAGTTACTGAGTTCAACGTATTAGGCCTTTAGTGAAAAAATTGAATTCAAAGTGCTCGTAAAGGGTTGTTTTGTGACAAAATTCCTTCCTTTTGCGACCTCGTAAAGGTTTAAGTCGGGATGATTCAACATAGTACCAGAATAAAGAGAAATTACAAATTTAACATTTTAGGTCTTTGAATAAAAATAAATTCAGCCTTCATGTTAAGGATACTTTGCTGACAAAAATATGAAAATTTAAAATTTTAACTTTCAGATGACGTGGTTCGATAATGATACCACTTAGAAATCATCAAACAAAAGAAAGAGAAGAAGCTAAAAGAATTGCTAAAATTTAGACAAACTGAGTAAAAAACTAACGTGCAAATCTCCAGTGCTGGAAGCCCTTCTCACTTCACCAGATGGAAAACTACACTCTGGTGAATTCCAGATTTGTTGCTGCCAATTTGAACATTCCCAAACACTATCAAATCCAGGCTGAAACAAATTCTTTTGTTTTCCACCAAATGAATTGCTGCTAAAACTCCTCTGCATGAACTTCATTGCAATATCAGAACCCCCATCATAACTTTGAGGCATAAATGAATTATCATAACCCGAATAACTCTCGAAAGGGACTGGAAATTCTTCTGATTTCACCTCTGGAAAAAAGTATTTTGCATTTTCTAAATGGGATATTGTGAGATTTTCAAGCTGGAAACTGGGTGGGGAAGAAGAAGATGAGAAAAGTGTAGATGAAATTTTTTCCAAAGTATTTGTTTCATCGAGTAGGTTTTTCTCTCGAATCAAATTTGTACTATTATTACTATTTTCTTGAAATTCTTGGAAAATATCAATGGAGGAATCATTAAGTGGAGAGAATGGATCAGAGAAGAAATTATCAAGTACAAAGAGATCAGAAGACATTGAAAAAAAAAAAAGAAAATTGAATTCCAGTAAGTGATTTTTTTTTTTTTAAATTCTATAGCAATCCCTCTTTTCCACTGCGTGTACTGTGTGAAAAAATGAGTTGAGATTACTTGGTGAAGAAGGGACAATATTTGGTGAAGAAGAACAAGAAAATGAAGAGAGTTGAGGTGGGCTGGTTTTCTTTAACAAGAACTCCTGCCCATGATCAAGCAAGATGACAAAAATTCAATTTTCCTCTCCATATCACTTTCACACAGACACAAAATAATACTTACACAGAGACAATATATAGATACAGAGTCCCTCAGTTGCTCGAAGAGTCCAAGGGATTGAGAAAATTGCACCATTGGTCCACCGATTTATGTATTTGAACAAATATTTTCTTAATTTATTATTGGTGTGGTTTCTATGATGTTGAAGAATTTATATCAACACTTTAGTGATTGGCTCGACCCGAAAAAAATTTGCAACTTGAAGCAACTTAATTAATTAAGATTGTTCGTGACCCAACACTTTGGATGTCCCTTGTGAATTGGTGGTGATACGTGAGTTAGTTCATTCCTTTGGTAAGTTGGGACTTTGTTTATATGGGCCACTTGGTGGATTTGTCTTTGACCCAATGTGGTATATAACCTAACTATATATCCATTACGTTTCTTGTAGCTTCAATGTGTGTATATTTACAATAGAGTGCAAGAGAATAAGAGATAGCCGTTCTTGAGAGTTTCTTGATATTCAATCATTGCTTCCCTTTCATCCTTCCTTCGTTGTGAACTTGTGATATTGTAATTATCACCACTATTATCCTATTTAGGTGTGAAGCTTATGGCAACTAAGTGTAAGAGAATAGTTGTAGGTTGAGCTTCCTCGATTGGTGTTCATTTGGTTGAAAAATGGAGCTAGGTTTCAAGATTAATTTCACAAAGGTGAATGTATACCCATTGAAAAAAATGTGAAATATCGTGCAAAATCGTTGGAAATCGACCAAAAACGAAGCTGAAAACAAAAGTAGAAAACTGAAAAATCTGTAAATTTGATTTTCGGCCAAACCAGTGGCCATTTGGAGAAACCAAGGCCAGACTCTTGATATGTTGGAGGAGGCACACCTACATGGCCGGTGCGTGTGGTGGTCCGTAGCAGTGCGTGAGTGGTTTTTCGGCGTCTTTTGATAGTTGTTCCTGGAGGCATGATGAACCTTGTGATGGCGTCTGTTTTGAGCAATATAGTGAAATTTGGACGATTTTGTCCTTAGACATTCGGGTGCCGAGTGTCCTTGATTGGTTGCCGCAGTTGCTAGAAGCTTTAGGGCGAATAATAGTGGCCCTAAATCTGTAAATTCACATTTCTCCTAATTTAAGGACCCTCAAACTTGGTCCGCTTTGATAAATTGGTTTATCCCTTTTAAACTTCAGTATTAGAAAGTCATCGCGTGGGGTGATATTAGAATTGAGGTTACCGTGTGCGATAACCATTGATTGTTGCTAGAATTTATGAATTGCATGCCCTATTTTGAAGTGTTGGATTTGACTACAAGTTGATATTTGCTTATGTGTTTAATTTTCATTTAAGTCACTATGTGAGAAATTGATTTTGTTGATATACGTCTAGAGGTGGCAATAGTCGAGCCGACTTGGCCCGTATGCACACGAGCCCAGCTCGTGGCTCGTTTATAATGAGCGGATCAATATGAGCAGTTTTGTTGCAAAATAGAATAGGCAACAAAAGTCATACCTTTAGAATAATATTTGCAACAAATATTTTGCTTGCAAAAAATTTATTGGAATGATCGTTGCGACAAATTCACTTGTCGTCTTTTTCATTTTTTGCGACAAATATGCGTTGCAACGACATTATAACGACAAATATCTTGTTGCTATTTTATATTTCACAGTGTCACGAGTTTATTAATGTGATGAATGAGCAAGTTGTTGCAGAATAATTCCGTGACTCATATAGCGCGACAATGCCTGCAAAAAATATCTTGTTATCGCTAAATTATTTTTGCAACAAAATCTCAATTTTTGCGACAACATTTTTTTTGTCGTGAAATCTGTTATTTACAAATCCTATGCAATGTGCGATGCACAATTATCAATATAATTTGTTAACTATATTAATTACAAACTCATAATAATATTAAGTTTTACTAATTGAAAAGAAAGATTTTTA
>CAIGRP010077086.1:0-13050 GCA_903798385.1 Fraxinus cuspidata
GCATGAATCCATTTGTGAATAATTGAAATTGAATGTTGAATTGAGAAATGAATGAAGAGTTTGTAGTAGTATAGAAAATAAATTGTAAAATTAAGATTACAACTCGATAATGTAAAAATAAAATGTGGAATGAAGAGTATATAGAATGATGATAATGATTTGTAAATAAATTGTAGAGAGTGGAGTAGAGAATGAGAGATTGATATTTGATAGTGAGTATGATGGGAAAAATATGTTGTAATAAATGAGTATTTATACAGAAAAATGAACTGAAAAAAATAAAAATAAGGACCAAACGGTCACTGAAAAATTCAGTGACCGTTTGGCCACTATTAACCAAAACAGCCACTGAATTTTATTCAGTGACCGTTCTGGTCACTGAACTTTTTTTTAAATTTTTTTTTATACGAGTAGAGCTAACTCGTGGCTCGTATAAAGAACGGGCCCATGAGCCTGCTCGTAGGCTCAGCTCGGCGAGCTGCTCGCCCATCAGACGAGCATATCGAGCTGCCAACCGAGTCGAGTGGCTTGTCGGCTCAGCCAAATGAGCCAGACGAGCCGACCGAGCCGTCCTGCCCGGCTTAGGCTCGGGCTCGTCTGGCTCATTTTGGCCGAGCCGACAAGCCACTCGACTCGGTTGCCACCTCTACCCGTCTCTCTACATTCAGACCATCGTCAAGATGTCGATGCAACAACCCCGCTTGATATGAGTCTCGCTGTTGCGATGGCGAGTGGTAGCGAAGCAATGGGAACGCCGCAGAGCTATTTCCCCCCTTCCGCTGTTGCAGTTCGGTGGTGATGGTCGTGCTACAGGTGGTTGGTGCAAGTGGTGGTAGATCTAGCGACAAAGATGTGCAGTGGTTGGTGGCGGTGATGGTGGTGGTGGTGGTACAGGTGGTGGCGGTGAGGTGTTGGTACCGTGATGGTTTCTTGTTAACAGGTGTATGAAGAAGTGTTGGTTGGAAATGGTGGTGATGGTAGCAACGACGACGGTGAGGTGATGGTGGTTGTGGGCTGTTAGCAGTTTTGGATCTGATTTGTTGGTGGTGAGGTGGTGCTGGTTGTGGTGGTTAAGTGATGGTTCTGATGACGTTGTGATGATTGTCATGGTCACAAATGGCGATGCATATGAGGTGGTAGTCGCAGCGGCGACGGTTGTGATGGTGTCGGGACGGTGGTCACAAATTATTTGGTTGATTGAAACCAATAAATTGGTTAATGTATGACTAATAAATAATATGTTACCAATGAAATAAATAACTTTGCGATTAATAAATAACTTGTGACCTAAAAAATTGTTAAACTGTGACTAATAATTTGATAAGTTGTAATCGAAAATTAATTTGTGACTAATTAATTAGATATTTTGTGAATATAAAATAAGTTGTGACTCGTAAAATTTGTAATTTGTGACCAATGAATATCTTATTAATTTGATAAATTTGTGATCGATGAATAAATTGTCTCCTATAAATTTTTTGATTTGTAATCGTGAAATAATTTGTGACCTACAATTTTTTTTTTTTTTTTGTGATCGAGAAATAATTTTTGACCAGTTAATTTATAATTTTTAACCAAATTCTATACAATTATGACCTTATTTAATTAAATATATGTTTAACTAATTAGTTTATAAATAAATTTTTTTTTTAAAAAAAGCTAATTTTTGAAATTTTAAACCCTATTTCTTAATTTTGAAATGTATCATACTTAATCTCTTATATCTTACATGAATTTTTCCCACATGACTTTGGCCAACGCTGAAAATTTTCCTATCCAAATCCATTTGGTCCTATTTTGTTGCATCATTGAACTTACCTCTTATTATACGTTCTAAAAAATATGTAAATATTAGTTTTGTTTCATGTATTGGACATTACTCACTGTCACCCTTAAGATGAGATTGATAGTCCAATAACTATCTATGGTACGGAAATGATAATTTGATAACTCATCTGTAGATGGTAAGTTTTCAATTTCACTAATCATTAGGTAAAGACCGTGGTTAAATACACTAAGTTCCTATTTGTGTTGGGGATATTACACGATAATGTTCATATTATATTCACAAAAACATACCGTTTATATGCTAATGAAATCGAAACATAATTCGACTTACCAAAATAGTTGAAAAGATAACTTAATGATTTATCGAATCCAAATACATGAATATGGACTCGTCACTCTCTATTTTTAAATGAAAGCATCTCATTGAACCTTACAATATAAACATATAAACAAGGTTAACAATATTTTGAAATCAAACATAAATGAAAAAGAAAAGAAAAGAAGATATGCTAGTGATGTGATTGGCCGAGGCAAGTGTTGAACACTTTGTCCTTAAGATTGATGCCCTGCATCGGTGCTAACGATTTTCTGGCAATTATCTCCCAAGATACAACGACCACATCAAGCCATAGGAGCACTCCAAATAACTTAGACCAACGAACTGGAACTGAATTCTCTCTTTACCAAACCTATGATTTTATGCAAAGAAATCACTTTTAATGAAGTGTTTTATACAACATAATATGTAAAGAATGATATGGAATGATAAAAATACACGTTCAAGTGGTCCTATAAATAAAGGATGAGGGGTTGTGAATGAAATGCCGCGCCCCTAGCACAACAACAATTGTCAAAGGTCGCACCATTCACTATCGCTAGCCTGTTGCCAACACGTCGCTCAAGCGAAAATAACAGAGACTCCGTTGCTAGCTTGTTGCTGGCCTGTCGCTCGAGCGACAGCCCATTCAAAAGCTAGCAACAGTCTTAGTCAATTTTTCAGACAGCTTCCTCTATTTTTTTCCAACTTTGGATCGCAATTTCTCATTCATCCAGAATTGATTTTAAGATTCCAAATATATTACAACGATCTAATCGACAAGTAGAGCAAGTTGATCTATTTATATTTGTAATTTGACCATCGGATCAAGTCCGAATATTTTGCCGAAGTTGATAAGAAAGTCACTTTTTCATGTTTTGGTTTTATCACATAACCAATTTTCAATCTTTCAAAACCAGTTTCCAACAATCCCCTATATGAATGCATGCACTAGTAAAGAGAGAGCCGAAAAATATTGTGTTAGGTAAGGTAGCTTCTGGCCTTGAACCTTCATTAGTGAAATACGAGCCGAGCTAATTGGTGAAAATGATGTCTTCAACCATTCAGCCATTGGTGTAAATCAGGACAATAGTACTCACACATTGCTTTCCTAAACCGTTCATGGTTCTCATGACTTGATTCATTTTGGCCATGAACCACTCTTGGGTTTCATAAGTATTTAAGGTATTGTAGTCTCGAGCAATTCTCATTGAAGCAGCCCCACTTCACACTTACATAGGTGACCCCATTACACTTACATAGGTGACCTCCTATTAAAAGTATTCTGCCCTACTCCATTTGACTTATTCAAGATATAAGAACCATTAAAAGAGTATCTTAACCTCAAATATTCTGCAGAAAGCACTTTAATATCCTAGGAATGAGTTAATAAATAATTTCCTAAGTGCTTCATGGATTCTTTATAACTTAGTTGTCCCTTTGAACTAAGATCTTGGGATCTCCAGTCAATAAAGTAGGATTACTATTACAAAGACTCTTAGTAGTAGGCTTAATCTCATTCCCTTCGATATGCAGTATACTTGATCTCTTGGTAAATCTCTTACAGGTACCACAAGTTTACACCATTGAGATCAACTGCTTGTGGTATTTGTCTACAACATATATGTCTAGACTTACCATTACATGTGACTTAGTATCTTATTAAATATAGCTAGCCAACGATTGATTCATTTAATAGATACAAATTGTCACCAATCAAGAAATCCTCTTATAAAGCTACATGCTTCTTACTAGCTTTATCTAAAGCTTTATCAATTTTCAAACTCGGTTGGAGGATTTTTATCAAATCATTATACTAGTCAATCACATGTACTAGTGAATTTCAGACTCATGGGTATTCAATATTCAATATTGAACTATTACAAGGCATTTATGAATATTCTTCAAATATTCCAATTGTTCTTGCATATCCAAGCAAACGCCATATTTGGCATCCATCTCATTTTATCCACTTTAGACTTAGTGTATATCATCCTTATAATTAGTATAAGGATTTCTACCTTCTCACTTTATAGACATTAATGTCAACCCCCACATTTTTAGTTATACTTGAACTTAGAGTTCATCAACTCTTTGATAGTTCAATAATGTCTATATCGAATGCTTCGTGAAAGTCTAAGACTTTCAAAATCGTGGTCGTCAATTTACAATTTATTGAAATTGCATACGATGTACTTCAATCCAACTACAATTTGATCAAGGTTATTACATAGACCAATAATGTTTTTCCAAGCATAAACCAACTTATTGGTTCCGTGCATATAATATAGTACAACAATGAAGAGGGTTAAGCATCTCGATTCACAAGATTGCAATCAAATATTCAAATTTGTGACATTTCACAAGACAATATTATGGGGTACCAATTCACCATATATTTCATAGGTTGAAAGTTGTGTTCTCAAAAGACGCAATTCTAAAAAAAGACACACCTCTTGGAATTAATCTCTATAAAAAGACACCCATTGAAAAAAGTTATGTTCTTTCTTATGAAAAGACACATTTTCATCTAAATTGATTCTAGAATATTTCATAATATTCTGTATTATTTTCCAACGATTCCAAGTAATTAAGCGGCTTACTTCTCTTTACTAAATAACGATTCTCTTAGCACAAAATCACATTTTGTCGTACTCTCATAAATCTTCTCACTTAATTTCATCAAATTAATTGAGGCTATCAAAATTAAGATATGAAATTAACCAACTAATTTACCATGTCATTTTTTATATTCCAATAAAAAGAATAGTCATGAAAGTTCATATACTTTCAACAAATAGTTAGCATTCTTTCAACATTTATACATGTATAATGGTATCCATTTCTGTTATTAAAACAAAAATTCATCACATTCATGAAAGGAATAACAACAAATATGCTTATTCCAAATTTTTATGCATCCACTGTATAAATTTATTCTATCTGTCAACACATATAGTGACCAGGAATATCAGAGTCCCATGGAAGTCCGTGCATTTCCACATAATAAGGGATATTGTGATATTATTATCACAACATGAAATTATCGAAATATGCAATAGCAATCTCCATCACAAATGAAATAGGTTCACCTACCATTGTGTGACGAAAATATTCCAACATTTACATACTAAATATATGTTGTTCAAATTTTAAACATAAAATTATGGCGCAATTGTCGTTGCATACTTTAAAAGGTGCAAATGAACAAATCACATATTTAAAGTCACAAAGCTTTAAATCATAACAGTTCAATTTTTTTACAAACAAATCAGAAATTGATTTATAAATTATGCACATTTCCATCATGTAAACACATATTCACATGCAAGCAATTTAAAGGATACAACTTATAGTAAGAGACCAATCATTTCCATAGTATATCATGAAGACATACATACTCATGCTCTTTTGTAGATGTAAACAGATAACCGCATACATTTCATATACCAAGACAAATAAATTTATGCAATACAATTCCAAAAGGATCGCACCATTTCAGAAATAAATAAATTGTCTTTAATGGGAAAATATACATCTTTTCATCGTGCATATTCAACAAAAATAGATTATATAATTACAGAAATTTTGGCTTCAATTATTTATGCACGAATTCAATGTCACAGTTGCTTGATTTCAACTATTCAAAAGTAACTTCGGAATATAAAGCACATACAAAATCCATCTTAAAATTGTTGGGAATATTACACCGATAATGTTCATATTATATTCACAAAAACATATTGTTTATATGCTAATGAAATTGAAACATAATTCGACTTACCAAAATAGTTAAGAAGACAACTTAATGATTTACCGAATCCGAATACATGAATATGGACTCGTCACTTTCTATTTTTGAATGAAAGCATCTCATTAAACCTTGCAATATAAACATATAAACAAGGTTAACAATATTCTGAAATCAAACATAAATGAAATCATAAATGAAAATGATAAGAAAATAAGAGATGCTAGTGATGTGATTTGTTGAAACAAGTATTGAACACTTTGTCCTTAAGATGGATGCCCCGCATCGGTGCTAACGGTTTTCCAGTAACCATCTCACAAGATACAACGACCACGTCAAGCCATATGAGCACTCCAATTGGCTTAGACCAACGAACTCGAGAAATTCTCTCTTTACCGAACTTATGATTTTATGCAAAGAAATCACTTTTAATGAAGTGTTTTATGCAACATAATATGTAAAGCATGATATGGAATGATAAATACACGTTCAAGGGGTCCTATATATAGAGGATGAGGGGTTGTGAATGAAATGATGCGCCCCAAGCTCAACAACTCTTGCCAAATGTCGTACTATTCACTGTCGCTAGCCGTCGCCAACATGTCGCTCGAGCGAAAATAACAGAGACTTTGTTGCTAGCTTGTCGCTAGCCTGTCTTCGCCCCAAGCTCAACAACTCCTTCAAAAGGTCGCACTATTTACTGTCGCTAGCCTGTCGGCAACACGTCGCTTGAGCAAAAATAACAGAGACTTTGTTGCTAGCTTGTCGCTGGCCTGTCACTCGAGCGATAGCCCAGCCATAAGCTAGCAACAGCTTTAATCAATTTTTCAGACAGCTTCCTCTATTTTCTTTCCAACTTCGGACCACAATTTCTCATTCATCCGAAATTTTTTTTGAGATTCCAAATATACCAAGACAATCTACTCGACGAGTAAAAAAGTTGATATATTTACATTTATAATTTGACCATCGGATCAAGTCTGAATATTTGGCTAAAATTGACACGAAAGTCACTTTTTCAAGTTTTGGTTTTATCATTTAACCAAATTTCAATATTTCAAAACCAATTTCCAACAATTTGGTGGGGATTAAAATCAGATTTTTAATAGATTTTGATAGAATTTTATGAAATTTATGGTTGAAAAATTGTGGGACCCATAAAATTTTGTCGTTAAAATTAATTATTAACTTTGAATTAGATTAAAATTTAGAGTTAAATTTCCATCATTTAGAGGCTAAAGATATTCAACTTGGTATGTATTAGAATAATGTATTAGGTTGACAAATTGAACTCAACCTAGACTTGGCAGGTGAACATTTACCAACAAAATGAGAGACTCAGTGTAAACTGATTCTTTTGCACCTCATAAAGATGGAATGCGGATGTGAGAATACTCTTGAGGTTGAAGAAATGAAATTGGGATGCGAAATATGAAGAAAACATTTTTTGGGCTAATTAATTTATGAAAAAGACAAACCTCCATTCCAAACATAAGTTACCTTGCTCGAATGCAATAAGACAGGATCCGTGTAAAATTAGTTTTTTGAATTCACTTATGAAATATTCAATATTTAAATTTAGAAAAATTTATTTAACATCAATTCAAAGTTTGAAATCACGTAGTTAAATCAATCCTTTTTTGAAGTCCACAACAAAGTTCGCAATTATATGCAGTTTCTAGTCAATTTTGGTCAAAAATTTCATTAAGAAACCTTTTTGAATTGTTTTTAGAGCTTTTCGAAACGTGTTCAAGGCAAAAACCTGACTATTTTGCTTCATTTCATTCTCATTTCTTCACAAGTCAAACTTTAATCTCAACTGTACATTTAAAACTACTAAGAGCATTTTGGTAATTCTTCAAAGTGATCACAGGTTTCCCAATCCCAAACATATAAAAGTATTCATATTTGATTTCTAGTATTGTATTCTCAAAACGCCATATGACTATTTATTATCCCATTGGTCATCTGGGTAGTTGTAATGGCCATAATGTCAAAGCAAGACTCTTTTTCACTTTTGTGTCACCCAACAGGACCTAAAAGGAACATAAAATGGAAGAAAAGCCAGCTAAATCTCTCATCTATGGTCGTGATAATCGAATTACTCATGATGTCATCATCTTCATCTTCTATTGTCGTAGTTGATTTGACTCAACCCGGGTTAATTATCCAAATAAACTCCATTTGTCCAACATGAGATCGATATTATCATAATAAGTATTGATTTTGTTCAATTAAGTAATAAGAGAAAATAAAAAAGAACAATGCTATTGACTAAGAAATTACTTACGGCATTTTAAAGAGTAACAAAGCCTTTTAAACTAAAATTTGAAAGAAAGGTCATCGTTCACCGTGTTCTTTTTAGAACATTTGCCTTAATGTATTTATCTATCTACTGTAATAAAATTTTGAGCATAAATTATTTGTCATGTCTCTTTTCATAGACGGTGTTACATGCTTGAAGGGCAGAACAATGTTGTATGAATTATTTAATATGTGTTATGGTGTGGTGAGCCGGGCCAAGGTGGACATGGCGAAATGCAAAGGGTCTCTAAGAAGAAATATGGCATGGAATTGAAAAGTGCCATATATGAAAGTGTTCCGACTGGAAATCAGACTTTCTTGTTGCATCCCTCTAGATTGATGAATAAAAAGCACATCTTCAAAAGTCTAGCCTTAAAATTTGTATAGCCTTGTTAATTCCATTGCCATATTTGGTGAATTTCTATACTTTTGAACCATCATGGTATCTCAAACTTTGAATTAATGGCAATAGTAACTTTGTTAGACTTAAGCAACAAAGTTTATATAACTAAATCTTTTTTCGATAAATTTGAGATGGGTTAAATATAAATTTTTTTCAACTTTCTGTTTAGCTCAAATAGATCCCGTCACTAACACAACATGTTAAATAAATTTAAATAATAAGGGTTGTAAGGAATAAAACGGATATCAAATTGCTTTGATACCAATTTGTTGTAATAATATGTGAGAAAAGAAAATATGACATAACATAAAGTAATTGATTAAAAACCAAAGAACAAAATAATTTGAAGAGGAAATAAGAATTTACTAAAATATGAAGAAATAATACAATGATTTTGTATTTCAAATTTATCTAACTTAATTGAAAATATATATATCCAATTTTGAAGTTTTGGTTGAAATAGAATGTAAAAATCAGAGTCAAATATATGATTCTTCTCATATAGGAGGCGTTGGGGCGCTGGGACGCCAAGTTGGCTGTTGTTCCTTTTTTCTTCTTCGTGGCACCTAAGCGCTATGATATGGTGCAGAGGTGCCCGATCATGGGAAATATTGCTCCAATGATTTTAATTTTTTCATCTTTTGTCATATCTTGTCATTTCAAGTCCAACATAAATTCTAACTTTCAATTGGGTTTTTAAATATAATTTCAACTAGAATTTGTCGAGTAGACTTCGAATAGGATTCCAAAAATCATTCTAAATAGAATTATTCTTAAGTCGATTTTAATTAAAATTCTCAATTATTTTCAAAATAGAATTCAGATCATACCTTAATTCTAACAAACTTCACATTGACACGAATTCTATTGTAATGAGTAAATTTCAAAGATTCTCCACTTGGAAATAAATTCTACTACAAGGAATAAATTTCAAATCTTCATAAAAAAACACAAACAAAATTCGCCATCAAAATTTATAACTTGAAAATATTGTTCACCTCCAAGACAAACTTCAAAATAGGTTCAAACTCATAAAAATTGAGGAACAAAATTTCAAGAACTAGCTTGGATATCAAAATTGCACGAATCACGAGCAACCAAATCAAACGTGATTAGTAATCACCAAACAAGGCTGAAACAAAACCTGTAACAGAATCACCACAAAATGCTTTAGCAAAAGAATATTGGCTAAAATCAACACCTTCAACTGCATTTAAAGCATACAACTAAATGAGCATCTTTGTACATATGTGGAGGCAAAATCTCATAAATGACACTATTTCTAGAAATTGGATACAATGACACCGCTGGTAATAATGGCAAAGAGAAATTATCTATAACTTTCGAACTTGACTTAAACGTATTCATCAAAATAAAACTCGACGGTACTGAACCAAACTTACAATCCACTTGAGATCTAAATTTATACTGATTGATCTTCAAAGGTTCTATAGAAGGCAAGACATAATTGAGACTTTTTCTATCCCCGTTGTTGACCCTGTTTTTTGTAACGATTACGTAGATAATAGATGTCGAACTCACTCATGCCTTTGCAAGAAAATTTCTGCATGTTTTTTACCAGAGATTCGGACATGAAGATGGCGTTTATAAACGTGGGAGATGCTTTATGACGCGGGACATAATGTTCAAGTACCGGCGATATGATCAAAGATGATTGCATATAAACAAACAATCATAAACAACTTAGTCAAAGTAAAACTAATCTAAACATAAGCAAATAAATATGGAATAAGCAAGAGAGAAGATTGAGTGTGGTTTCAGGTGTTAAAAGTTTCATTCTCTTTCAAATGGTATAAATTATGAGCCTTTATAGAGTTCTGGACGAGGAGGTAATCGTTGGATTACAACCACGTGGCCTTATCTCCAAGGTCTAAGCATTATATCATTCAGTCTGCTATGCATTTAATACAATGACAACGAGTCAATTACCCTATATCCTGGGCTAACATTCCTGACATTCATCATTACAAACATTACATCAATCATTCCTAGAGATTGCCCGCGGATCAGGATGACAAGGGCTTCAGCCTCGGGAAACTTCGTATTGGAGGTCTTCGGTGCGAGGTACTTTGGCTTCTTTTTTAAGGACCTTAGCCAAAAAAGAAAAAGGGGGTGCTTTGCTCTTCGACCTCTTTATTTTGGTCAAATCAGTCTTCTTTGACTTGATCAGATTCGACTGACATCTCCAACTGAACTATGACATGGTCTCTTACTTAGAGCCTAAGTGAAGAGGCGCAACAAATGTCCCAGAGGACTAACTATAAATATTCATATTATAATTAGATTTTGAAGGTAATTGACCTGCATGAGTAACAGGTTGAGGTTGTTGACCGACACTACGCGTTTCGAAGTTTCTAATTTTGTGGGAGAAGCTGGGGAGTGTGCTTCGAGGTGGTTTTACACATCAGAAGTGTCAAAGTCATGTGGAAGACTAAAGTGATTTGTTTCTATTACTTGCTGAGGTTGTAGCTCGCTAATTCCTTAGAGGTATATTTTTATTCATTATTTTTGAAATGTTGTGAATAGGAAACGCCCTTGATTGTTATGTTGAAATGATTAGCTGTCTTGTACGTTCTCAAGAAAGAACGGCTGCAACGTTTCAACTTTCCATACACGCAATCGACACCGTATTTAATGCGCAATGATAACACAACTGCAGGCATGTTTTATGGGAGGCATATGCATTGACGTGCATGGCTCAAACACTCTGATCTAAATCATTGAATACGAAGAGACTTATGGTATGGATGGATCGGATTAACCTTTTTATGAACGGTTGGATTGTTAGGATCCAGACCTAACGACTGAGATTAGTGACCCACGCCTATAAAAGGTGAATCCTTAACCCTGTTCATTTTTTAATTTACAAAAAGAAACGATTTTCCATACTCCTTCCTTTGCATCCAAAAAGCTCTCAAAAACCTTTTTTCTACATGTGATCTTTCTTAACCGTTCCTTAAGTCTGTGAGTCTTTATCCATCTTCACTTCTTTATTTGTTCTTGTTTTTCTTGAAATCATAAGCTCTTCAAACTTTGGCAGTGAAAACCTAGACTTGTGTACAATGGCATCCAAGATAGGGATAACTATAATGAATACAGTTGACCTGGTTTAAACCATTAGAGCATAACAGAGTGCGTTGAGCCATAGTAAAGGTCATTTAAGCTATGATGCTAACTGGGGGGCTGCTAAGGTTCTGTCAAATATTACTATTGCCGACCTTGTAGAAATTAGAGAGAAATATCGTATTCCTCACACAATCAAACTCTTAGCCCCTTCATCTGAAGAAAGAGCATGCTTTCCTAGGTTGGGATACGTGGCTATTAGTAAATACCTTTTGAAGGGGAGATTTCGTCTACCCCTTCATCCATTCTTTAGGGTCGTCCTTAAGTCATATGGGCTGGCACTTACTCGGCTCGTCTTCAATGCTTGGGCCCAGCTAGTGGAGACTTATTTTCCCTGGAAAGAGACCTCCCTGTTGAGGACATGCCCCTCTATGTTTTCCTAACCCTCTTCCAACCTAGGACCTTTGGGAAGGGGGACTCAAAAGGTTGGTATTCACTGTACCCTTGGGAAGCCCACTCTTCTTTGTGGTAGGTCTTTCTTCATCCATCAAAGCTGGTTTTGGGTGAAGGGAAGGTAGCAAATTTGTGAGGGCGATAGGGTTCCTTAACTAATAGTTCCCACCACTACTTAGAAGTTCGTGAGAGTATCTCTGATGTATCGCATATTATTTGCATTTATTACATACTTTTGGGGTCTAACCCCTTCTATCTTGCAGTTTCGGTAGATCGCTTCGAACTCTCCTAAGCTGAATTGGGCATGGTAGAAGACATATAACGTCGCCACTTTTCCTCCCCGAATTCGAATCCCTCGCCCTGAATCGGAGATTTTACAAAAAGTTTGGCCTAATATCTCAAAGAGGTAAAACTTTGACCAAAATTTCGAGTCATTGTTTATAAAGGTAACTTATGGAAACTCCTTTGATTGCAGAGAGTTTCCAGAAGAAAAAATATCCAACACCCAATATGGTCTTGATTCTTACCGCATCCTTCGACCCCGGGAAGAGGGGATACAAACCCTCTTCTACTGCGAACAAGCAAGTTCGGGATAAGGTGGAGAAGGCCAATAAGGAGTGTGTTGAATCGGAGGGGCGTCATTCACCAAAGAAGAAGGAAAAAGTCGCGAAATCCCAAAAGACCTCGTACCTTTTTTATAACAGTTGTAGGAGGATTGGTAGCATGCACCCTACCTCTACCTCCTACTGGGGAAAAATTGATGGCGGCCTCTATCGACCGTGCCCCTGAGGCAGGAGCTAGCGAAAAAAAAAAGCAAGACCAACTAGGGTTCTTCTGCCAGTGAGGGGGCTCTTAACAGAGTCAGAGTTGCTTTGACCAAGAATGACGAGCTCGCTTTTCCAAAATCAAGTTTTACCGTAATTGTCTAAATCTATATAGACAATTATCTCC
>CAIGRP010077087.1:0-15126 GCA_903798385.1 Fraxinus cuspidata
CAAGAGCATGAGAATTAAGTAACATTTACCAAATCACATGATTGATTCTTTACTTGGCGAGGAATTAACAATATCATAAAATTACAGCATTGAGGGTATGTTCAGTATACACTTCGTAGTACAATGAACCATACTGTGGGTATGATCAGTATAGATTGATTTTTTTTTTTTTAAAATAATTTTGTCAAAGAACTTAAGGAAAAAAATAAAAGTTAAATATTAATTCCAAATCAAAGATCGAGAATTTAAAGAACTTGAAAACTAGAAGTAAAAATAATCTCGATTCAGGCTGAGTTTCATTAAAGAAAAGAAAAATTAAAATTCTTCTCTGTAAGTAATTTTACAAAATAAGTAATTTTTGACTTATTTTAAGAACAGCTAAAACATCTTTTCCCAAAAAAAACCTTGCTTTTTGTCAGAATTTTAACGTTCTGCTGTTTGATTAAACCACCATTTGAAGGAAGCATGGATGAGACTGTGCCGTCTAACTGGCAAATGTTTTACAGAGGAAACCTAGTGAGAGTGTTAATATTTCAGAATTCACGTTATATGAGCTGCTTTTAGGGACTTTTGTATAAATCACGAGATGTAGAAAAAAAAATTAATTTATTTGTGAACGATAATATCAGTTGATGGTTTATGAACCATTGGAAAAATTGTGCGCATGATTATATTCCGATAACAAAAAATACATGCAAACAATTACGATAAAAAATCGCAACTTGTCAGATTGATTTTAACTTACCGAAATCAAGATATGTGCATAAATAGATATGCAAAACGACGACTTGCCGACTATTTGTATAAATGTATTGGCTTCAGATTGCTGTTCCCTAAATATTCTAGCCATGCCAAAATCTGATATTTTTGGATTCATGTTTTGATCAAGCAATATGTTGCTTGCTTTCAAATCACAATGAATCACCTTCAGCCTTGTATACTCATGAAGGTTTCAGTTCATTAAAAAATGTGACTCACGTGTCTTTTAAAAGACATATAATAATAATAATAATAATAATAATAATGTTATGACTAAAAATTAGAGGCTGCCACGTAGCAGCCTCAACTGAAGCTGTTATCTCATCCTGAAAGGACTCTACCACCAAAGTACCATCTTTATCCAAACACATGGGTGATACAAAACCAATCAAGTTGCAACTTCCAATCACGATAGAATGCATAGAGATTTCAACAGTGTAATCCTACTAGGAATACGCTACCTACCTCTATAAATACTTCATTCCAATTCATTATCGATGTACTTTTTACAAATTTTCAACACATATCTTTTCATAAATTCTTTCTCTAATAAAATAGGAGAGTTTTCTACGAAGTATCAGATGTTTGAATTCTCGCTGTAGCTAGAAAGCAACATTTATGTGGGAAGACAAATGTTCCGTGGAGGCAAAATTATTGTGCGTTTTATCGTCTCTCCAGGAGTCATGTGCCTCATCGTAAATGGAGGTCCACAGAGAGGAGAACTGCATTTCGAATGTTCGACTCAAGTGTGTATAAGTTGTAACCGCATCAAGATTTACCTTGGTGGCGAATCAAGGGGGAGGCCGTCACTCCTCATGATTAATCGGGCGAAACTCGAACACTTGAATCACAAAAATAAATAAATAGAGGTCAAAGACCCATTTGTCAGCTTCTCTTAATGGCGATTTAAATTCCCTTAATTATAATTTAATTAAAAATCCAATAATTAGCATATTTTCTTTTCAATTTTCTTGATTTCTCTTTCTTTCTCTAAAGGGCATTTAGTTTTACAGCTTCTTTTCTTTTCTTTGTAACTCTTCAATGTAAATTATTCTTGGCGTATCATCCAGTCCCAGTAAAAGAACAATCTTTATCTCAGTATATTATAAGAAATTAGAGGCTCTGGTTAAGGTAACAGAAACAAAAATGTTTGACTGTCTGTTCAAAACCAAGTTTTACTCCAAATGGTAAGGAAAAAAAAGTTACAATTCTTTGAATATGTTCTTGATCGATTAAAGTTTTTGTTGGGTTTTTGTTGAAATAGCAAGTCATCGATTAAACTGACAAAGACTCGAATCGAAATGATAAGAAAGAAGAGAAATGCAATGGAGAAGTTTACGAGGAATGATATTGCTGATCTTCTTAGAAATGGATTTGATATGAATGCCTATCAAAGGGTGAGTGTTTTTTACCTTACTTTTATCCAACTTCTTTTTCTTGATGTCACTAACAATTTTCAAACAAGTTCTAAACGGTAATATTAACGTGACAGTTGATGACTTGTGCCGACGTTATGTCCCTTGAAATGCATGGATAAAAAAATAGATTTGAGTGTTTATAACAATTTATAAATATGAGTCAAACATAGGATAAGAACTTTTTGCTTAAGAACCACAAGGGCTAGAGACCGGGTTCGGGTTGGGCATGTCCGGCCTGGCTATCCACTTTCTTGATTTATTATTTATCAATGGGCTTAAGATTTGTAGCATATGCTTTCTTTTTTCCATCAATATGTGACTTGAACCATTTTTCTGGTGGTGGAACAGGCTGAAAGATTTCTGGTTGAGCTCAACATATCCACCTGTTACGACTTCGTCGAGCAATTTTGTGTGAATATCTCAAGCCATCTTACTGTCATGGATAAACAGAGGTATATAAATCGTCTCACTTCATGTTTGGTAGCGCGGATTGGGTAGCACCAGAAAATTTTTCGAATTCATTGCGTGCACTAGAAGTATATGAACTACTAAGTGTTGAGTTTCTCAAATAATTCGTTGTTACTTGTATATTTCTTATCATTCACAGGGAATGTCCTGAAGAGTGCAAGGAAGCTGTATCATCTCTGACGTTTGCAGCAGCAAGATTTGCTGATCTGCCCGAATTACGTGAGCTTAGAACGATATTTTCTGAGAGATTCGGGAAATCCCTCGAGTATTATGTCAATAAAGAGGTAGTAATTCATTATGGCTTTCGTGAAATGATGAAAAAGTTTTCGTCAGTAAGTTAAATTTTTTCAGTTTCTTGTACTTAGTTTGTAGAGAAGTTGAAGAGAGACCGTCCATCAAAGGACATGAAGCTTCAGTTAATGCAAGATATAGCCACAGAATCTGGTTTGGATTGGAATTCAAAAGCTTTGGAAAATGAACTGTATAATGCACAAGTAAGGCCTGAATGTCCCTTAGGATGATCGATAAGGTCAAGCTTCTGTTGCAATATCTTCAAATTTTCCAATACCTTTCAAGCCTGATGTTTCTTTTTGGCAAACTGCCCAATTCTTTTGCAGGAGTATGGGAAGAAAAACGATGAAAAGGAGAATGTGTTTCCTCAAATAAATGATAGAAGTCCAGACGACATTCCTCCTTCAAGTGACAATAAAGTGGAGACTACTAGAAGAAATGAGAAGCAAAACGAGGCAGAAACTTTAACAAGTGATTCTGGCAAGGAATCTGAAGCTGACGAACCTTTTAGCTACAAGAATCGACCTCCTCCTTATACCAAATCAGAAGTCAAAAATTCGAGGGATTCTGAAGGTAATGTGAGAGCAAAGATGCATTTAAAAGAAACAAATCAAGAAAGACCAAATATGGCCCAAAGGATCTTAAAATTCTTGGACAAGGGCTACTATAATCAGAGTGACGACGAAGAAAGGAGGCTGGACAGGCTTTTAGCACATTACGCTGGAAAGAAGGCACCTTGTGAAACTGAGGAATCGGACTCAGTTCTTAAAATATCCCCAGAACACGATAATATTAGCACAAGCAAAACCACAAGAAAAGACTGTTCTTCAAGGAGAACAGCGTCTCTTCCTGTTGAATTAACCAGTCCACCCAAAACTCCAAAAGGACATGCTCGAGCCTCATCCTTCCAACCCGAAATACTGAATTCAAGCGGGAGTGTGCATCCTAAGCTACCAGACTACGATGACTTTATAGCTCGACTTGCAGCTCTTAGAGGAAACTGAATATGCTGATACAGGAATTATTTTTAGAAGTGTCATTACATTACTTGAAAGTATACACTAGTTTCTTATAACTAGTTCATCTCACAAAAACATATTCATTCATATATTGCTGTCTAAAGATTATTACACTAAAATGTAAAGTGTAAACTCTTCTAGATCTTAAACTAACTCGATGAAAAAATAAGTTACCCTCAGCTATAAAGAAAAAGAAGACTAGTTTTTGTCATTTCGTGCATGTGTTTTACTTGTATCTTTTTCTTTTTGCGCGTTTTTTCTGGTAATTTTAGTAGTATCACATATCGAGAACTCCGAGGAAGTTTGATTCTTGATGAAGTGAATTATGTTGCAATTTCCTCTTAAGAATAGTTCCCTAAGATTATTTTGTTATCCGTCAATGAGTCAAGTTTTTCTATGCCATCTTAATAGAATTTTTGGATGAAACTGTTAAGAAAGATGGGATCTTTTAATTAGTGGGACGTTGAGAATAAAATTTGACGAAAACATTTGAAGACTTCAATGGTATAATA
Source organism: Fraxinus cuspidata (assembly GCA_903798385.1). NCBI lineage: Eukaryota > Viridiplantae > Streptophyta > Magnoliopsida > Lamiales > Oleaceae > Fraxinus > Fraxinus cuspidata. The sequence goes on from CAIGRP010077087.1 coordinate 4,468, forward strand.
AATAAAGATCGAGGACTTAAGTGCAATTAAAATGACTTCTCATTCCATAAATATGAAAAGATCACGGTATAACCCTCAATTTCCCAATAATGGGTAGAATTTCCTCCGCAATAGAAGTTCCAGAACTGCGCCGCCGCTCGCCTGTACCCCGTAATTACCACCGTCGTAGCCATAGCCGCAGCCGCAGCATGAGCCGGAGTCGGAGTCCAGGCTACAGTCGTAGCCCGCCTAACAACAGCTACAACAGGTACCGACGCTCTTCTCCTGATTATTCTTCGTACCGTAGACGTAGTCCAAGGTCTGAAGAAACCCCACAGTCCGACGGAAGAAATAGAAACAGGTATGATGATAGAAAGAAACCGTTTCTCGTCCGCGATTATAAAAATGGAAGACATGGAGAGTCTGAATCGGATGAAGAATTGAGAAGCTTGGGATTCGAAGAGTACAGGAGGCTTAAGCGCCAGAAATTGAGAAAATTGCTCAGGAACTGTATTTGGAATAGTACTCCTAGCCCTCCTAGGGATCCAAACCGATCCTCAGATTTGGAACCTGAGGATGAAATTACCAGGAAAGTTGAAGAAGAAAAAGAGAGCAGAGAGGATTACAAATTAAAGTCTGGTTCGAAAAGATTGAGTAGCGGTTCATCAGAGAGTGAATTTGAGTCGGAGCCTGAGGATTTTGAATCTAGATCAGATAATTCGCTGCCGAGGAAGAAGAGGAAGAGTAGAAAGTTGAGTTCCAGGAGCAGGGGGAGGGGGAGGAGGTCAAAATCTGTATCTGAGAGCGAGAGTGGGTCAGAGGAGTCCAGTGATGATGATGATTCCGATGAAGAAAGTAGGAGAAGGCGGAGGAGAAAATCGAAGAAAAAGAGCAGTAGGAAAAGTAAGAGGTCTGAGAGTAGTAGGAGGAAGAAGAGCAATGGTAGAAGGAGGAGCTATTCAATTGAAAGCAAGACTGACGAGAGTGAAACTGAGGATTCCGATGCTAGTGATCATGTTAAGTCAAAGAAGGGGAAGCGTGCCTCATCTTTGAAGTCTCAAAGCAGCAAGAAGAAGAGAGAATCTGACAATGAGAGTTCCAATGCTGATGAAAGTAGCTCTGATTCTGAAATTGATGAAAAGAACGCTAAGCAGAAGGTAGAAGAGGCTAAAGTGAGTGACGAGAATAATGCAGAGTTGCTCAAGTTTAAGGAAATGATTGAGTCTAGGAAGAAACTGACTCTGGATGATGAACCGGTTGTTGGGCCAATGCCTTTGCCAAGGGCAGAAGGGCACATTAGCTATGGTGGTGCACTTAGGCCTGGTGAAGGTGATGCCATTGCACAGTATGTTCAGCAAGGTAAGCGAATTCCTCGCAGAGGTGAAGTGGGCCTTTCGGCTGATGAAATTCAGAAGTTTGAGACTCTTGGTTATGTGATGAGTGGTAGTAGGCATCAGAGAATGAATGCCATCCGTATCAGAAAAGAAAACCAAGTTTACAGTGCTGAGGACAAACGAGCGCTGGCAATGTTTAACTATGAGGAGAAGTCCAAGCGTGAGCAGAAGGTTATGGCTGATTTGCAGCGTCTGGTGCAGCGCCATATAGGGCAGGAATCTGGTCCTTCTCACGATCCTTTTGCTGGGAGGGCTGGCGAGGGTGATGATACTTGATTCTTGGTCATAATCGTGGTCATGTCTCTATTTTGTTTGTCCGTCTTTTTTTCTCATTTAAGGATATAATCCATTGGTGCTGAGTATAACCACCAGGAATTCTGTTTTTCGTATTGTCGGTTTGGGAGTGCATGTGCTCTCTTATTCTTCATGACTTTTCGCCGTGTCCCACTTGTCCAATTGGTACCAGAATTCAACTTAAATTTTTCATAAGAAAATGGCATTGAGATCAAATCCTGGACGACACGATAGAAAATTGCAAGGATAAGAAGGCAAGTTGCTCTTCTAAAGTAGGATGGTTCGTATGATATAAAGGTTTAGGCACATAGACCTAAGTCATTACACTGAGAAATGTATAACAAATCTTGTGTCCTCAGTACCAAATATTTTTTAGATTTTTACTTGCATATGCAATTAAAGAGTACAAGAACCTTGAAAAAATAGTTCAACGCGTAAGTTGCGTTCTCAGTACCAACTTCTGAATATGTAACTGATTTTTTATTCGTAACTTCTCAACCCAAGCAACAAAACAATACTCTTCTGTGAGCCTTGTTCTGCAATGTCATTCCGATGGGCTGTGGAAGACTAGTTTTGGCCAATCGTTTTGCTGCAAATGTTGAGTTGAGCAAATCACTGAGCTAAACGAGCCACACAGATAAAATTATGCTACTCTTTTGGTTTTTATAGTAAAATAAACTGTATGGTATTTTGACTGTACGTTATACTACCATTTTTTGTTTATGCGTGTGGGAGTGGGATCGGGGCATTGGGATACTAGCGCTTACCTATTTCATAGAAGAGCTCATTAATGTTTTGAGCAGTTTTTGCAGATGTTTCCATGAAGAACATCCTGTTTTCTTCAGAAAATTGCTCCCCGTCCTACAAGAAGTTAAACATGTAGCAAAAGAATTTCATCGTTAACTTTGTGAGAGTATCCCAAAGGCTTGTTTGGCAGGGTTTTCGCTTTTGATTCTTGAAGATGAGTTTCTTGAGAAAAATTTCTTAATTAGTTTGGAAACTAATCTCTCTTTCGCTCTTCCAACTAGAAGAAACATTTATAAAATGAATTGAACGGTCCAAAAATAGCTTTTGAATTTTAAAAGTTCCTTTTTGACTTCTCAAATGTCATGCCCAACGAGACCTAAAAGAGAAATTTATAGTGCATCGAGCACGACCAATTTTCCATCAAAAAAAGGACAAACAAAAACGAGGCTGAAGTACAAATCTTTTGCTGATGATATAGTAACATCTACTATATGCAACTGAGGTAAGTACATAGTTGAAGACAAATTCTCGTGTATAATAGCTTGAGTTTTTAGATTACTTAGTTCGGTATAAGTCAAGAACTTGGAAAGAAAAATCTTCTTTGTGCTTACCTCAGTCTTGACCTCCTCTCTACTTGATTCTAAGTCGGCTTTGTTTGCCACCAATGCCATCACCATATTTGTAGTAGCTGAGAAAAAACACACATAAGAAAGAAATATATAAAGTCGTTGAATTATTTTAAACTAAAATTTTCGTAAAGATAGACACACGTTATTGCCTTGAAAATCATGTACTTGTATGACAAGTTGTTAATTTCATCATGTTTCTCTCTTTGTTATTCATATCGAGTCCTATTTATCACTGTATTCCATCGCAAACAAGAATATTTTGAAGCATAATGAGAAAATTAGAGCAAGTCACCTTTCCCTCTGAGTTCTTCAACCCATTTTTTGGCTCTTGTAAATGTATCCCGAAGACAAAATACAGAGAATTTAGTTTCTTTCACAAATTAAAGAACTATTCCATTCATAAGTTATTTTGGTAAGTATTGCTGTCGCTTGACGAGATAGAATCGACCAACAGATTCTATCATGTTTTTCTTACTTAATCATATCCAATATAACGTACCAAACTATTTAAAGGGAATTGAAATAGGTACCATGCTTGTGATAGCATAAACAACGACGACGGCTGCAGCACCCTGTGTCAAGGACCGTAGCTTCATCTAAGCCCCTTGACTCACACATTGTAAATATTTTAATTCATTTGTAAAATAGTTGGTAATTAGAAAATTTTAGTATGATTCCTCGGCAAATTGATGTCTACTGCCGTCACTTAATTCTTCAACCCATTTTTTGGCTCTTATAAATGTATCCTGAAGACAAAATACAGAGAATTTAGTTTCTTTCACAAATTAAAGAACTATTCCATTCATAAGTTATTTTGGTAAGTATTGCTGTCGTTTGACGAGATAGAATCGACCAACAAATTCTATCATGTTTTTCTTACTTAATCATATCCAATATAACGTACCAAACTATTTAAAGGGAATTGAAATAGGTACCATGCTTGTGATAGCATAAACAACGACGGCGGCTGCAGCACCCCGGTAGTACATTGGAGCTAAACTGTGGTACCTTTCTTGCCCTGCTGTGTCCCATATGTCAAATTTCACCTTGGCTTCCGGTAATGATATTATCTGAGTAAAGAAAGCTGCACCTACGGTTGGTTCCTGCATCAAAAACTTGTTCATCGACTATGCAACACTAGACAATGTCGAGGAAGAAAAGAAGCAAAAATCTTGTATATTATACCCTCGAGTTGTATTTTTCATATGCCTGGTTATCGAAAAATTGACCTTTGACAAATCTTCAACACTACACTGGTTTTCCCAGTTCCCATGTCCCCCAAAAGGACCTGTAACAAGATAATGCACAGAGGAATGGAAATTTAGAGGCATTGACAATGGTTTCTTTTAAATGGAGGTCAAAAAGATTGGTATTTAAAGTAACATGTAGTAAATTTGAAAGGTGCGTTTGTTGCTGTTATGACCATATATATATATATATATGTATGTATGTATTATTTATTATAAAACTTACTTTGTTAAGAAAAAAAGAACTTATTTACTTTAAGAGAAGTTTTTCAAGCTCAGCCAAACATGCTCTAGGATGCAAAAAATCAGGGGCGAATTTAGGGGGGGCTGGGCCGGGCTGTTGGGCCCCCGCCCAACAGCCCGGCCCAGCCCCCAGCCCATTTATTTTTTTAATAGATTTTTTTTTTTTCAATTTTTCTTGTGTAATTTTATTTTTTTTACTTATTAGTCCGGTCTAGAATCCGGTCCTGGATCCGTCCATGCAAAAAATGGATCATATATGTGCATGCAAGGTTAAATTTTTTGTATTTTTGCGCGAGCAACGATTATTGGTTTCAAGTGTATTTGCCGCCCCGTATAAAATTTCACGCCTTTTCACACGGGATAAGACATGTTGAAGATATCTTCTTTAGCGATTATGGCCATTTTATAGCTTTTCATCTCAAAGAAGATCAACCGTTTTATTTCTCTTAATTTTTTTTCTTGCAGATATATCTGACATGTTTGATATTTAGTATTAGTCAGCAGTGTCAGTGGACAATATTGAACAAAAAAAGATGCTAAAATATCAATCTAATATTTTGCATCAAATATGGGCCGAAAATAAAACATGAGAAAGAAATATATACATAAACCCACCAGGGCAAGCTCTTGTTTCCAGGCCTCTCCATTCAGTCTTTTCTTTTTCTTTATGCAAATGTATTGAACGTCGGTTTCAAGAAAAAACAGAAAATAAAGGTATGATTCTTCTGTAGTAATTTTATGGACAACATTAGTAAGAAACCAAGAATGTTAGGTTTGATTAAACTACTTTGACTGGCAGTTCTCTTATATTGTGTACCCCTGCAATAACAAATTAAGTCAACTGCGTAAATTCTTTTTCATTCACTACTCAAAATAGCTTTGTCACTAGTTATTGAAAGTTAGGTGACAGCTAAATAAGATTAATAGCATTTAGTCCTTGTAAATTTTCAAAACAAGCTAGTCGACCCCCTGCGAGTAGAATAGGTTATCAATCTCTCGGGAATAAAAACTCTCTGGACTCTACTTAGTGATGGCAATTTTCTCCCCACCCCAAACGGGTTGGCAGGATAGGGAGGCGATCCCCGTCTCGGGTCACGGCCGCCCCCTCCCCGTGAAGGAAAAATAAAATAAAATAAAATTAATTAACTAAAAATAATAATAATTAATTGAAAAAAAAAAAAAGAAATGGGGCAGGCACTCTCCCCGCCCCGTTGCCCTCACTAACTCTGCTTAGTGCATTGTGTTTAAGCCTACTTAATTTTTTCACCAGTCCACAGATTCCGAGGCATATTAAGCCCTTGTTTGAACCTCATTTTGGGGCCAAAATGCATTTTGAGATGACTAATGCTATTTAACTTTACTCGAGTTGTGACCACAGCCTAGGTGACACCAATATGACATTAAATAATAAGTTAAATTAAAAGACTCACTTAATATCATATTTCATTTAACCTATTCTAACGTCATCTAGACTAGAGTTGCAACCTCGATGAAAATACATAGCACTATTCTTTTGGAATAGTATTCTGTTGGAAAACGTGATTAAAAATATATAAAGTTATGAATTTACGTGAAATTATTTTATGAATGAATGTGTGGTTGAAGATGAATTTTAAAATAAATGTGTTTTCGAAATAATTTAGGCCAAGCATAGGCTAATATGAACGCTATGTAACTGGCAGCGTGTACAAGGTTCAGGAACAAACTCACCACCATATGATTTGATCAACAATAACTAGTGATTCCAACTTCGCGCAAGCAATTTACAGCTTACAATCCGAATTGATGACAAGACTTTCGAAGTTAGATCACCCTCTTGGGATCTCAACCCTTTGTCCCAACCTTTGTAGCACATGTCGCCCAAGGCACAAAAGACATGATGGACATTATCTTCACATTCCTTCAGCTTATCACCAAACAATCTGTCTAATGTTACAAATTCAATGATGGCAAGTAAACACAAGGGTTGCCAAACCTGCTAATATTATTCTCAAGAAAATAATTTATACAAATTGTTATTTAAACTTCCCTTCTCCTATCACAAAATTATCCAAAAATTAAGCAGCCTCGCTATCTTCAGCATGCAAAATGCACCATTACATGTTCATGTCATTTCAATCACCTGGTATTCTTCACTTCGCTATAGGCCAGCCATCTGCACAAGAAACGATATAAAAGGGAGACGAAGAAGAGAGGCATTGGGTAGTAGCAAAATACTAGGTAATATTTCTTCAACAAATTTATTTGTATAAATATCTCAACAAAATTTTCTCCTGTAAAATAACATTTATACATTCACGAAATAATAGACTAAGAAAATAAGAAATACAACATGCTCCTGGGAATGGTTGTATTGTAGAACCACTTCTCTTAAACTTCAGAATATTGCAGTGCAAGGCCCAAAGAACCTCTTTTTTCAGTATCTGAGCAGGAACCATAAAAGTTACAGCCAAGAAACACAAAGGGGTGAAAAATCATACACATTTGCAATGGAATGCCCAAGAACTGGGGGTAAAAGAAAATTATCGAGCGCCTCCCAACAGGGATCTACCTGCATTTCTAATAAATTTTCAACTCATCTTCCAGGATGATTTCCCCTTTCCGTTAGTTGCATATTCTAAGCCGTGCCATGGATTTGTTACTCAAATCATCTGGACCAATTACCTAACCAGGAGATTCACGTACATTATTGGATAAAAATATCCTTGAATGCCTCAAGTTTCTCAACTTTTCCATTTGATGAAAGAGATGAAGAATTATGATCAGAGATGGAGATGTCTGATCCCCCACCATTTTCAGGTAATTTTGGAATTTGGTGGGAAGTTGAGTTTGTGACGGCAGAGCTGCGACTGCCCTTAAAGTATGTTGAATATGGGAAGTACTCAGCGCACTGCACCTTCCATCCTGTAAAAGAATATGAATTCAGCACTATGCAGGTAATTTTTTAATCATATCAGTCGGGTACCAATAACAAAACATCCCTCATTCTCAATAAATAGAAGAACAATCAAACTGAGAAATTTAGCTATACAATATTTTCAGTTGCACAATTAGTCTGCCTATTGCTTCGAGTCAGAATGAGACACAACAAAACCAGCTAAAACATGAACATAGTCGATATACCATTTGTTTACAGCATTCCTGACAAGTGGGAAAAACCTAACTTCTCCACAAGTACAATTCAAGATAGTTAAAAGGAGTAAGCTATGTCTAAACGTAAATGAAGAGGAGAAACAGATTATTCTAATACAGATGAAGAAACAGAAAAGGACCAAAGCAGTCAGTGTATGGAAAATTAGGCTGCCTTGAATTAGAGGTTAACCTCCCAATCACAAGTACAGATTCATTCATTTTCAAAGTTGGGAAATTGAATTAATTTTATCTTTAAAAAAAAAGAAAAAAAGGTACTGAGATAAGCGGTCAGGGAGATCCACAGAGATTAAAATTATTGAAATGTAAAAGGTAATTATTGTGAGACGCAACAGCTCAAGACAAGAAAGGATGTAGGCAATCTAAGATCAGCAAGTTCAAGCATGATTAAAGACTAATATACAGTAATGGAGATAATCTATTTGTCAAGGTATGAACAGCTTCCATATGCAAAGCAATGCACTCTAATTTCCTACAGGAACTCAAATCAATGAGAGCATCAAAATACGAATAAAAGAATGAAAAATCAAAGGAAAAAAAAAAAAAAACTAGTACTCACTTAATGCAGCATCATGGTCATTGATAATTGTCTCTAATAGCTTGTGGACTGCAACACAGTCTTTGAGCCTCCACTTTCTGACTGCCTCCAGAGCTCCATTTCTAGTTTAGGTAAAACAGGAAGGTTCAATGTTTAATGCCTTACGAGATACTATGCCAACTTAAATATCATCAATCATTTAAATAAATTTTCATTGTTGAAGGACATTACATTGAAACCAGATCATTGGTTGATCCTTCAATCAAGTTAATTGCCTCGCCCTTCTTATTAGGTTCCAGAACATATAACATTTCTGCTACAGCTGCTCTGTGCGTCAATGAATCTGCTAAGAAAACAGAAAGCCCAAAGTACGTCAATAATATGATCATAACAATTACAGACCAATTCTAGATATACAACATGAAACAGTAAGATGCTGACCTCTGTGCTTCTCAAGGAAAACGGTGTTTGCTTCAATGAGAGATTTACCATGCAACTGACTGAAAGAAAACAAGCACAGGGATATTAAGTAATTGGAGCATTGGGTATAATAATGCTAACATCAGAGTTGTTGAGGCACCCCTACTGGGTAGGAAATTTATCCCCCAAGAGAAGGAAGGAAAATGAAAAAAATCAACGGATCAAAGAACCTAATTGTAGGTCGTTCTGCTTCTAAGACACCCCATATGAGCTTCTCAGCATCAGTCACTGGAGCAGGCATGGATCCCACTTTAGAGAAGAACTTTATCTGCAACAAATCAAACAAGTAGAATGAACAACGATGGAGTTCCTTAGGGACAACAAAGGAATTGTATTTAAGACATGTTATACTCATATATTCAATATATTATTTATGTGATAAGTATTTTCTGTCAGTAAATATTTTTTAAGAATGAATACACCAGATCACCATTAAATCATACCAAACAACGATGTGAATCTGGGTGTTCAGCATCCAACCGCAGCAGATGCTTTACAGCCTACAGTGAAGAAAGAGCATTTTATTACATATCCATGAAATAAGAAGACAATAAGTTCTAGTATCTACTAGCCCCAATTCAGGGACTGGAGAAACACATGTAATGAATTCATTTGATAATATAATCCCCATGACAGGTCAAAGAGATGGAAGATAATATCATTCATGGCAGAACAAGCTTCAATTCACTATTTATATTATTGTTGCATTTTACACATACCATTTGAGTAGATTTCCTAGCTACAGTTCCAATTGTAGCTAGGAAAGAGCATTTTATTACATATCCATGAAATAAGAAGACAATAAGTTCTAGTATCTACTAGCCCAAATTCAGGGACTGGAGAAGTTACATGTAATGAATTCATTTGATGATATAATCCCCATTGCAGGTCAAAGAGATGGAAGATAATATCATCAGGCTTTAATTCAAGATTTATATTATTGTTGCATTTTACACATACCATTTGAGTAGATTTCCTAGGTACAATTCCAATTGAAATAAATTCATATATGATGACTGACAGAATCATAAACTTACCTGCAAAGCAAGTAAAGTTTTCTGCTTTCTCGTATTTACTTCAAAAGAAAGTACATGTGTCTCAATGGACTCAGATGAATGTTTTTGAAGCAGCTTCAAATACTTCGTAGCTTCCATCAAAGGATCTTCAACCTACAATTAACAACACTTAAAGGTGAAAACACATACTCTGCTATTTTTAAATGATCATTCCAGTTCTGAGTGAAGATTATCAACACCACCACAAATAGGCACTCAGCTAAATGACAATTGAAGATATGAACTAGGACAAGATTCAAGTGATCCAAAAGCAAGGAGAAAGCCAGAACTGAACACATAGGACTATCAACTAAAATATCTACGAGCCAGTGAATCCAATGTATAGGTGGCCAAAATACCATTAATAACTTTTCTCCATGAGGGTCTGGATCTACTGGTTTCACAGGGCGTTTTCCAGATTTTGATACTGCAGTAACATTTGTTTCTTCTTTCACTTCAGCCTCCTAAAAATGCAAAATATTATTTTCAAATTATTTAGAGTAATTTTTTGTAGAAAAACTACAAGCTCAATTACTTTCTTGGCTCGGGCCTCCGCTTTTCTCTGTTTTTGCCTAAGTTTCTTCTTTTGAGAAGGAGGCAACTTCGACATTTCATCATCTTCTTCTGCATTTGACTTTGAAGGAGAATCATACAGCTTTAAATAGCATCTGCTTGCCAATTTCAAATGAGCATAAGCATGAAAGAGTATTTAAGAAGATCACATAACATTAATTGCTCAAATTATCAATACCTAGAATAGCATTAATATTAACACTAGTCAAAAGCGAAATTGGATGGTCAGAAGGAATAAAAACTGATATCAGATGTCAAAGTCATAAACAAAAATAGAAAGCATTACTTGATTGCTCCAGCAGCTGCTTTCTGGAAATAAGAATATGAATG
>CAIGRP010077090.1:0-17957 GCA_903798385.1 Fraxinus cuspidata
AAGAGGGAAAAGAGAACATTAATATCTTATATATGCATGAAAGAAATATGATTTTTACATGAGAGATGAAGTCGGTTATAAGAGATATTTATAAAAGAAATTTATATAAAATATCAATTGGAATACCAATTAGTCAACAAATATATGTTTACCACTGTAGCAAAACCACAATGGAACATGGTAAATCTAAAAAGTCATGTGACAAAAATGAACAGTGATCATGAGATCCTCTATTTTATAGTAGTAGTGATTTACACCATACTTGATAATTTTAAATGACAAAAAGATTATTAATTAATATAGAAATTGATTACAAAGGCATAGATAAAATGTAACATCACCTCTAATTTGAGACTTTTTGATATGCTCGATATATAAAATTATCAAATTCGGATGTATATAAGGTTAGACGATTGCCTAAAGCTCTATATTTTGAAAGGATCCTGTAAATTTAATATTAGCAATAAAGTTTTTTTTAATCGTTGTTAATTTTACAAAAAAAAACTAGATATTATTTAGATTAACAATGAAATTTCATCATTAAATAAAAAAAATAAAGATAAATGATAATAATTTAAAAAATTTAAGATTACAAACAAACTTTATGTTCGTATTATTAAATTAGTATTTTGATAAATTTTATTTTGATGATACAGATTTCATCACTAAATAATGTAATTAAAACATTAAATTTAATATTATTAAAAAAAATTTTGTTGGGAACAAAATAACAATTGTGATATTAGAAAGTGAGAACAAAAAGATATTTTAAATTATTGGTGATATATTAAAGAGAGAATAAAGAAGAAATACTTCTTTATTGACCATATACAAATACTATCATCGATTGTCGATGACATTAAGGACGGCATTGTTGCGGTACTCATTGAGGATGTACTCTATGATCATCGACGATATTGTTATCTATGATTTTGCATGAGTCATCAACTATTATATTAAGATAGTTTTCAAAGTCTATTAGAAAAAAATAGTATCGTATCTTGAGGTTGCTGAAAAGTCTCGATTAGAGGTATCAAATTGGGTGGGTCAACTCAAACTTGTTCAATAGAAGCTTAGACGGGTACTTAGTCCTGGCGATCCACAAACTAGATGACCTACATGTGAGGGTTGATCTGTTACCTCTCTAGACCTAATCAGATATTTTATTTAATTATAAGAGGGTTCGTTTTTTTTTTTTTGTCAATGGCTAGGCCTAATTCATTTGGAGGTTGAAGCAACATGGACTGAATATTATATGATAGGAACAAGCTTATAAAATTTACAATAACTATCAACCATTTAGATTAGACCAGTTATCCTAAAAATGATTAAATTGCCAAAAAAATTCGAGTAAAATTAATTTGAACATTTTTCGGTAACGAATGACTACCGAGAATATCCTAAAAAGTAGGCCCACTTAAAAAAGATAGAGATCCAATTCACTCAAGAAAAGGTCTTTATATAAAAGCCCAATATTTCAAAAGTTAAGCAAGACCGGCCCAACCCATCATACTCTTGAAAATTTATTTATTATTAACTTGAATTGATGATGTGTAGATTTGTAATGCTCAAGATTCATTTTACATGAATACAATTTAATTCTAGATTTCAGAGAATCCCTCTCGAAAAAGGAAATAAAAAGAACTAATGCACGTGATAGAGGACCACGGATGAGATTGTGATATAGAGGGGTCACTTTTATTTGATTGTAACATGCATTATGGATATATTTTTTCAATTACACATACATACTTGCACAGTACTTATTTACAAAGTTCCTACTTAAAAGTTTATTTGTTTCTTATATCATTTCGAAATTGTTGGATTTTAAGCGCAAAATAATAGAGAAATGAAATAGAGAAATCAACACAAGTATTTAACATGGTTCGACGATATATCTACGTCCACAAGGAGCGAAGCAGAGATTTTAATTCAGTATGAACAATAGAGTTTTATTATCAGTATTTATACTAACTCTAACCCAAACTCATACAGGACTTAGGACCCGTATAAAAAAAATTACATATGTACCGTATCATGTGGACGTTGTCCCTGCACCCCAACCTATTCAATGCTTCTGGCAAACAAACAGTGAGTTAAACTCACAATGTTGATGTCGTCGTTATGCTCTGTTCTGTTCGGTACACTCTCCTTTGACATCGGTCATTTTGAACTAGTAAACATATATTTCACTTTATATGAGTCACATATACAACAGAACTACTACACCTAAAGCAATAAATATTTGTTTCTTTAAATTTCCTTTAGTACCCACTCTTCCTCAAATAGTGTCTAGATATTATTAAAATTTGAGATTTTGCTAAAAAGATTAATCTTGTTAATAAGAGTAATCCAAAACTTTGTCCCTTGATTGGTAGCCAAAACTTTGCCCTTGATTGGTAGCCATTCTTTTTAAGAAAATAAGTTTTGAATAGGGTTTTTTAAATAATTGTTAAAAGGTAGAAAACAATAGTTAGATTTACGTATAGAATATTTTATTGCGTGAATGTATGACTGAAAATGAGTGTATGGAACTTTTTTTTTATAAAAAAAAGTATGGGAATTAAACATGGACTTTATGTGTTGGTCCTTTTGAAATGGGATTTATCCCACTCTTCCTATTCATTTCGATAGCCTGTTAAATCTTTTTCATCTAAAGACGACAAAGCTCCTGAAATGTACTTTCGAAGTTGCAGTGGCGTTGTCTGTGCCACAGAAATCCTCTACGTGGACACGCACGCCAACTTGCTTGCTCCAGAAACTTTAATTGGATAGATTCGTAAAAAATAATATTTTCAAAGGACTTGCAGTTAAAAAATAGAAAAAAAATGAGTTCAAATATGGACAAGTTTACCGACGTACGTAGGAAAGCAATAACTCTGGTAAGTACCAACTTGTTTGATGGATTCTTTGTCATTCATTTATCTGAACAGTTAAAAACTAGTACCATTTTCCCTTTGAGGTTGACAATATTTCATGTCCCTAGGGCCCTTCAGACAATGAGTTTTCTAACCAACTTGCAGGACTAGAGAGCTCAAAATCAGCTGCACAAGTGCACAACTTGAAATATGTTTCTGTCAACTATCTTAGCAATGTTACAAAAACAAACAAAAAGTGCGAAAAACAGGCTTATTTATCAAGAACAATTTGTTAGTCTTTTCTAATAATTGGATCATGTTGATAAGTATAGTGACAGCGACAACGATCAATAATTAAGCACATTTGTTTAAAAAAGTGGTAATCCTATATAAATAATGTCATATTTTATGGGTTTTGAAAGATAAAATTATGCGTAACGGAGAGAAACGTATAAGACATTGTTTGTTTTCCTACAGAATATCGTCGAATATTTTTTTCTAAACACGTATTTAGTTGCTACCAAATTGAACAAAATGACCAAGAAACCTAATCTTGTAATTTTTTGTCCATATTTCATCTATCAACCTTCAGGGTTCAAGGTCCTTAGCTCAAGTGCACTTGAACGAGAATCCAGTTTGTAATGGTACAACTAGAGGAGGAGTGTAGGAAACAAGGTCACACGATGCATAGAGAGCCGCACATCTATTTCGAGTATAGAGTCAGAGATATAGGGGCGATCATACGCTCGAATCCTGCTATTAAAATTGAGGACAAAGAGGGACGAAAACCCTATTAATATTGGTTTTAAACCATAATATTATTAGGTACATATCTCAAAATGGAGTGCGATGGAATAGAAAAACGTGAAGTGCAAGTGCTACAAGGTTGATTTATTAGTAGTTTATAAGCTAGTGTGGGAACTAGTTATTTCAAATGCCATGTAACGTAATTACGATAGTGAGCGACTGCGAATATTATTATTGTTATCCTAAACTTCTATATTCTGGTCTTCAAGTACCCGAGCCGAATGAGTCAGAATCTCTCAATTAATTTAACATGCCATGCAAATCATGATTAAGTAATTATCTTTCATATAATTAATGGATTTCCTTAATAAAGAAGATCTTTTTCCAACTGAAAATCGTGAAATATGCAAGCAGCCAAATGACTCGATTGTCGTAAAACAAGATTCAATTAAAAGTAAATCCCAATAATAATAATTAGATATCACGTGTTGTGAGATAATTAATTAAATTGCTCATGGAAAATGCTGACAACATCAAAGAGCCATAGATGAAACTTGATTAGATTTTTTTTCACAAAATTATACTTCTTAATAAAAAAAAATTTAGAATGAATATCGTTAATTGCGTTATTAACTAAATACTATTTAATATTTATATTCAATATGTGGATCACACGTTGATTAATGATTTGCCATTAATCTCTGCACCCAATATTGAGTATTGGGTGAATTTTACCCTTAATATGCTTCACAAGATGGAAGTTCATTTCACAAAACCAATTTTAGAATTTAGTTTCTCTAATATTATATGTTGAGTCTTATTAAAATATCAATACCAAATTAAGTAGTGCCCACTTTGCTGATTGGATATGTTTGAATATGGAACCCTAATCCTGCATGCCTATCACTCTATATATTCTTGGAGTCATAAACCATACAGAAAACTCCTGCATTATTGCTTCTCATTGTCATGTCATATTTTTCCATAATGAAATGTCGCGTCTTTACAAGTGGATTTTAAACCATATGGTGTTGTTTTGTCCTCTAAAAAGTCCACAAAGCAACGAAGTTGGTGACCATGTCGTGCAAGTTGATGGCCACCGTCATTGCACAATATTGATGGAACTTAAGGAAGAAAGCTCTGCCTGTACACTGAGAGCAACAGACATGTAGATTGAGACAATATAATTCGTAAACTTCCGTTGTTATTTCACAAGTACGAGACGAGCCTAAAGCAAAAGCCTAATGTGAAGGACAAAGACAGCTTAAGTAAAGTCGGCAACTTTTGGGTTAATGATGGACGCAAAGATAGGTTAATTTAGCCCAGAAAAGACAGCTCTACTTCAAGATAAATGGATTGAATTGTATGCATTAAAATAAAATACGACATCGCTTTCATAATTTTGATACCCTATATTGTTTCTTAACGATATGATTGTGAAAAGAAATAAATACCACAATTTCTTGACTTTCGGTATGCTAGAATAAGTAATGATCATCATGAAATACATCCCCGGGTTAATTATTTGACATGACTCGAGTGATTAACATGACTTGCAACGGCAAAACATGTTAGGAAATGAGTATTAGATCGAAACTAGTTGTAGTTATTAAGGATTTAATTTCTTTAAATACGATATAGTTATTATTTAATTAAAACGGTCATGGAGGAGAATTATTTGTTATGCTGAAAAGAAATAAAACTTACGTACTTAGAAGGGGATATAACAAAACTCCAATAGTTGAAAAAATGAATAATATACTGGAGCTAAATTACCCTAGACTATACCCATGTTTTATTCAAATAAAAAAAAAATTTTAAATTTAAATCAAAGTCAATAATTGATTTTAACAAAATATTTCAAGGGGACCACTGCTTTTCAATTACATATTCCATCATTTTTTGTCAAAATCTATTAAAAATTTAATTTTTTAAATTTAAATCAAGGGCTACATATCTTGTGCTCTTGACATACTTCGAGTCATAAGACATCTGTTAAGTACTTTGTTGACTTCTCGCAGCTACCATCACAATTATAAGCTCCATGTTCACTCACACCTTCTCGAGTATGGTCTCTAAGTACCCATTTGTCTCACTTATGCTGTTAAGATCTTTTTCCATATTGATGTGTTATAGTAAATATTGAAACGAACGAAAAATTATCCCAGCCGCCATCATTTTCATTTTCACGTGCAGTTCGAGTGGGAACACCAAACATGGCACCACCTAGTTTTCTCCTATTTTCCTATATGTAATTTATTTATTTTTTGGGAGGGGGGGGGGGGGGGGGGGCTACGTGGGTATAATTTGGTCTATATATATAATATATTGCTCAAACTGTATAATAAGTTGCCCTATAGCACATTGCAACATTAGTACAAACATAATTTTTATAATAAATAATGTTAGGCTAACTTGTATTTAATAATACCACAAGGCTGATTGATTGATGTAGGATCTTGATTTTGATGGTGGTTCCTGAGGATCCCGACATTGACCTTAATATCTCAACTAATTCATATGTGGACATGGGGAAAAACGGGAAACAGAAAAAAATATAAGTCTTGGCAATTCCGTACATCCATTCATTTTACATTTTAACTACCGTTACATTTAAATGTTCAACGTTTACAATATGGAAATTTATTTTATATAGATTTGGCCTTTTACAATTTTAATGAATGTTAGACGAGAATTAAATTCAGAACATGAAGCCCTAATTTGAGGTGGCTTGACTTTGCACGACATGGACCAATGTCATTCACTCAGGATGTGTCGGACCCGTATATTATTTGTTTGAAAAAAGTCATGAGTACAGAAAACTATTGACAGAAATCATATCGACACTAACGTGATTGTTCATGATTGGCCTGTATTTTTTTCTCTCTCCATCTTCAAATGATTCAATGCCATGTGTTGTTTGTCAAAATTGTACTTATATTCTCCCAAGGCAAGTTTGTCCTCCAACTGATTATTAGGTTCGGAAAAGTACATGCCATATCTCCGCGTTGGATCGACGAGATATTGAGGTGAATAGGGAGTAGAAATAGGCCAGGTGTGAAAGGGTGATGGTCTTCCCTTGTGCATGTTTTTATTTTCAATGATTTATAATGTTTATTTTAAAAAATATAATATATTTTAACTTGATTTCGCCATATGCTGAGAATGAGGAAATTTCAATGAATAATTAAAAGATACAAAGAGGTTCTCAAAAGATATTCAATTCACGCGAAGGTTATAATATATGATTCATGCGTGGCATAATATAGTATGACTAGAGAAGTGAATCGATCGAATGATCTGCTTGTTTCTGCCCATTGTTTAAAGGAAAAAGAATAGAGGAAATGAAATAGGTTAAAACAAAACTTGGGATTTCAAACCAAATATATTAAGAAACGCAAGTTAAAATTTTACTTCTTGTACTATCTACTCTACGTAACAAACATACATCGAGAAATCTTAAGGGCATAGCATTTATATATTTAATTTCATTTTTATGTATGTCTCTAACTTTGATTCTCGTAATTATTCATGGTGAATCTAAAGATATTGAAAATTTATTTATACTTCAAACTTCTAATTCTAAAATCTCTTTCCCACTTAGAAGTGTGACTATTTCATGTTAGATTGACACAACTTGATTTTGAGGTTGCTTCTCACATTTCTTTTCTTTTGGTGAGTGTGTTTAGAATTGACGTGTAAATTTATTTATGTTCGACGCATTCTAGACCATGGAAGCTTTTACCTTTTTTAGCATAATTTTTTTTCTAGCTTTTCGGAACAAAGGTACGTAATTTGACCATATTTTTTACGTCTTGAAGTACCATCCAAACTTGAATACACAAGATTTAATACATCTCATGATTTTCATAACGACCATATATATCTATATATATTAATTTTTTTTTCTTTTTACATCATATGTCATGTTGGGATTATATTAACTCGAATAGTCAAATACATTTTAACACCCTAACCAAATTAGTGTATTTCATATGTACTAGCTTATAAATGTGCCACGTAACGTGTTATGTGTTCTCTTTTTAGTATCAAATGATGTCATGCAAGATCATATAAATTTTGACTTTCGTAGACTAACTTAGTTAAACATCTAACATATAACATTTTCTTTTATATCAAATATAAATCATGCCAGTTCATCTAAATTTGAACACTGTTTTGACCCTCAGGCACGGTCTTTCATAGCCCTTTTTTTACGAAAAAATACATTTTAGAATAGAGTTATAATGAAGAATGTATAGTTAAAAAATAAGAATTTTTTTTAGATTTACGTATAATATTATTTTATTGACATTGTAGGATTATAATGAAATCAAGTCACTATTTAAAATTGTATTTTGATAGAAAAAATAGGACTCGGTCAAGGGAATAGTAAATAAGACGAATTGTTTTACCATAAGCCCACTCCATACCCCCCCGCCCCCCCCACGGTCATTTTTACGCACTCCACACAAATCCACCACGTGGTCTCCTCCTACAAGTTTAAGGTGGACCTCCATGCCTCACTCTCTCTATTTAAACTCTATTCTTCTTCTCTCCCTCCCCCCAAAATCTACTTCCATTTTCGTTTCTCTCTCTTCAATTTTCTCTCAGTTCACAAAAACTGAAAGAGAATCTTTCTGAATTTCAGCATTGAAATTAGTTCAAGAACAAAGACACATGGCTTCTTCTATGGCGCATACCCAGTCCATCTCCATCAGGAAGCCCAGAACAAGAGACAAAATTCACTCTGCTCTACACTCACCCTCTTCTCTCACTTTCCCAAAAGGCTCCTTTGAAATACAAACAATTACCGAAAAGGACTCACCAGCGAAGATTTCTCCGCCCACGGCGCTGCCGTCGCCACTACCGAAGTGGAACATTCTACAGAAAGCCGCAGCCAAGGCGTTGGACGCGATGGAAAGTGCGTTGGTCCCTCGCGAGTGGCAGACATCACTCCCTAAGGCTGCTGGCCCTCGTGTCAAAATCACAGGAAATTTTGCTCCGGTACCAGAGACCGCCGTCAGGCACAACCTTCCGGTGACAGGCACGATTCCAGACTGCATTAACGGTGTTTACGTGCGAAACGGTGCTAACCCTTTATTCGAACCTGTCGCCGGCCACCACCTCTTCGACGGTGATGGGATGATCCATGCAGTGATGATCAATAGTGGCAACTTCGCGAGCTATGCTTGCCGCTTCACTGAGACAATAAGGCTCGTTCAAGAACGTGAATTAGGCCACCCTGTGTTCCCAAAAGCCATTGGAGAGCTCCACGGGCACTCTGGTATAGCCAGGCTCCTTCTTTTCTATGCACGTGGCTTATTTGGGCTTCTTGATCACAGCCATGGGACCGGAGTAGCCAATGCGGGACTGGTCTACTTCAATCAAAGACTATTAGCCATGTCTGAAGATGATCTTCCCTATCAAGTGAGGATCAAGCCCTCTGGTGATCTTGAAACAATAAGACGCTATGATTTTGATGAGCAATTGATGACGACAATGATTGCTCACCCAAAGATCGATCCTTTTTCTCGTGAGCTCTTTGCTTTAAGCTACGATGTTGTTCAAAAACCATACTTGAGGTACTTCAAATTCTCCGCCGATGGAAAAAAGTCACCGGACGTTGAGATACCGTTAGACGTGCCGACTATGATTCACGATTTCGCGATCACCGAGAATTACGTGGTGATTCCCGACCAGCAAGTGGTGTTCAAGCTTCAAGAAATGATTAAAGGTGGCTCTCCAGTGATTTATGAAAAAAACAAGAAATCTAGGTTTGGAATTTTATCAAAGACAGCTGAAAATGCGAAAAACATTATATGGGTTGATTGCCTGGATACGTTTTGCTTTCACTTGTGGAATGCTTGGGAGGAGCCGGAAACTAATGAAGTCGTGGTGATCGGCTCATGCATGACTCCACCGGACTCGATTTTCAACGAATATGATGAAAAACTAAAGATTGTTTTATCAGAAATTAGGCTCAATCTGAAGACTGGTGAATCAAAAAGGCTGCCTATTATTCATGCATCAGAACAAATCAATTTAGAAGCCGGAATGGTGAACAGGAACCGGCTTGGTCGAAAAACAAGGTACGCCTATCTTGCAATTGCTGAGCCATGGCCTAAAGTTTCAGGCTTTGCTAAAGTCGACCTCTCATCCGGTCAAGTTCAGAAATTCATGTATGGAGACGAAAAATATGGGGGCGAACCGTTTTTGGTGCCGAATGATTCAAATTTTGAGGGAGAAGAAGATGCTGGGTATATTCTTGCATTTGTCCATGATGAGAAGGCATGGAAATCTGAACTTGAGATAATAAATGCTACGAGTTTGAAATTGGAAGCTAGTATTAAGCTTCCATCAAGAGTGCCATATGGTTTTCATGGGACATTCATAAGCTCAAGTGACTTAGAAAATCAAGTATGAAGTACAAATTAAATAATGTATGTGCATGTATATAAGTACTGTATTTTTTGAGTAGGAGTAATATGCCAGATGGATATTGTAGATAAATGTTCCCAGACTCTCCTCAATTTTCAATTTCAACTTTTTAAAGAAAAACATATTTTGTGGGTTTTTTAAAAGAAACCAGCTTGATGTTCTAGGCGTGTAGCTATATTTTGAGCTCAGCTGGTTTCTGTTTCATTTTTTCGCCTTTACTTCTGGATCAGTTCACCGTAATAAATGCATTTACAGCGCAGATTAATCTGCATGCAACACTAGTTTTTGGTTCCATGCATGTTTATGTTAAAAAATAACGCATTTTCTTCTAGTAAGCTATGATAATGTGTGATGCACATTATTGAGTAGAGAATGCATTTTAAATAGTGATTTGATAGAAAATATATAGTTAAAAAATAATGAAATTTTTTGAATTTGTGTGTAATATTATTTTATTGAAAAATGTGTGGTTGAAAATGAGTTTTGAAAAAAATAATTTTTTGTTAGAATGTGAATCAAACATGGTGTATATTTATAAAGTTGAGATGTTACTCTTCTTCTCAGAAAATTTAAGCAGAGCATCGACTTCCAAGACTTTCATCCTACTCGTTACTGAGCCACCATCTAATCGGTTTATATATAATGATATTAGATGATATCAATAATGATTTACGATGGCCAACAAGGTGAAGACTACTCAATTGGCACTCTACGTCGAGCATCCCATAGTAGGTCGTCAATCAGTATAAGGTCATCTACGCTCATATTAAGTAGTCTACCACTATGAAGGTATTTACGTTCATATTAGGTCGTCTACTACTAGGAGGCTATCTACATTCATGCTAGGCTATCTATTTATCTATCACTATGAAGTCCTCCACGTTTATACTAGACCGGCTATCATTATAAGGCAGTCGACCACTATGAGACTCTCTATGTTTATATTAGGCCATCAACCATTATGAGGCGGTTGATCACTATGAGATCCTCTACGTTCTTCTAGGCCGTCATCACTATGAGCCCCCCTACATTCATACTAGTCCGTCTATCGTTATGAGGCCATTTACGTTCATACTAGGCCTTCTACCACTATGATGCTCTCTACGTTCATACTAGGTAGTCTACAATTATGAGGTTGTCTACCACTTT
This sequence comes from Fraxinus cuspidata, assembly GCA_903798385.1. Lineage (NCBI taxonomy): Eukaryota > Viridiplantae > Streptophyta > Magnoliopsida > Lamiales > Oleaceae > Fraxinus > Fraxinus cuspidata. The sequence goes on from CAIGRP010077090.1 coordinate 11,196, forward strand.
GAAGCTCTCTACGTTCATACTAGACCGTCTATCGCTATGAGGTCCTCTACATTCATACTAGGTTGTCTATTATTATGAGGTCGTTGACCGTTTTAACGTCCTCTACGTTCATATTAGGTCGTTTACCATTATGATGTCTTCTACCATTATGAGATCAATACAACACTTAACCATAAAAACAACCATGAGTTGGGTGGGAATCGTTCAATGATTATCATTAACACAACCAACCGCTGGATAGGTGTAGGTCTTCCACTCAGAACGTGGGGATAGTGGGAGGTGTTACGTGGGACACGTGGCACAATAATCGTCGAGCAATCACATGGTTTCAGACACCTATAAATACTCATAAGGCAAGATATAAATTAGTCTTGAAATTTTGACTATCTAAAGATACATTCTATCTTCTTTTCCTAAATCTAAGTTCTTAAATCTCTTACCAATTATCACGCCTGAGGTACAATGGGGAAGAAAACCTCAACTTCATTTCACAGGTAACATTTATTTATCGAAGTAGCAGAAATACCTTGCGCCGTCCGGAGGCACGAAAATTTGTTTCATAAATATTTGATATATAAATATATAATGATGAGATGGAGATATGACTTCATGACGGCACGACCATAATTTTCCGATACTTTTCTTAAATGGAAGAATTCTATTGTCCAGTCTTTGTACACAAAGTTAGCGGCCACCACACAATTAATTCAGCACATTAATAATGTCACTCTACTTATTACGAAAGTGACATACTTCCCTACACCATATTTGTCTGATGCTAATTAATTTCCTGGCGGTTCAATGATAGCCAAGCTTTGCAAAAGATGCTTCTTCTCAAATCACCGACCACAGTAGAACGATCAAATATCCTAACTAATTTTATTATGAGATGTTAGGTAGGTATTTTTTTTCTTAATAACTTTATCAAAAATACTTTTTTATTCATACATTTCGTACCCACAAATGTTATAGCGTTGAACCTTTGCAAAGCCTGCTGAAAAATGGATGTTGAGCTTGACTGTCATCAAATTGAAATAGGTGCACACATGCATGATCAGTATGCTGAACTTAGAAAATGGATCGATCTCTTTTTCTACATCTCTTGAGTAACAAATAATTGCGTCCCAAATTCCAAATTTTCCGTCTTTATAATCGAATTTTCAAGCAAAAGAAGAAATGCTCTACTCAATTCAGGGGCGGACCCGGGGGGTCCTGTGGGGGCAAGTGTCCCCAACTTTTGAGATTTTTTTTTTTTCAAGATTGAAATCTAATTTTAATCTGAATCAAAGTTAACAATTACTTTTAATAATATATTTCATAAAATCCATAACTGTTTAACTTTTATCAAAATTTACTAAAAAATTGATTTTAATCTCCAACAAACAGGGGTAAAATCACAATAAATTGAATTTCGATAACATGTTAATTTTAAAAATTCTTCGACAATCGTATGCTAATCGAATTTACAAATTGCTTATGTCACCTCAAAACTTATTTCGAGAACTACATTATGTGCATATCGAATAGTTCAAACAGATATCGAAAATAGTTAAAAATACGTTTAACGTGAGTCTTAAAGAAAGACGTCAACTCTCATTTAAAAAAAAATCATTTATTTCATTAACATATATTATTTTTGTCATACAAATATCTCAATGTAATTTTCATCATTTTATTAGGAAATTTTATATGGAATATGACATCAAAAATTTTCGAAATTTATATCCGAAAAAGTCATATCCCATGTAAATTTTCGGATGTAAAATTATATGGGGTANATTTATTATTTTTGCAATACAAATTTCTCAAGATAATTTTCTTCATTTTATTAGGAAATTTTATATGGACTATGATATCAAAAATCTTCGAAATTTTACATCAGAAAGAGTCATATCCCATATGAATTTTCGGATGTAAAATTACATGGGGTATGATTTTTTTTTGACGTAAATTTTCGATTGTAAAATTTCTCTCAATTTCTTTGAAAGTTCGATTGTGCTCTTTAACTTTAAAATTTTTCGTCCGTCCCGTGACTCAACTTATAGCACTATAATAATTCCAAGTCATCTCGTATGAATATTCAAACACGACTGTTCGTTAGCTGTCTATCAAGTCCTTTTCACTTGTCTTGTTTAAAATTATCAAAACACTTGCAAATAGTATATCAGCACGTACATATCTTATGCATATAAAGACGAGAATCTGGACAAACAAGCCAATCTTGATAACACCCCTATCCCCCACCCCACCCACACGACTCCAAAACCTGCATTTAAAAGCCCACACAGAAACAAAGTCTTTAGAGAATGAACTTCACGTGAAATACCCGTGGAGCTTGGACCCAAAAAATGAAATGGGGTTTGACCATTGGAAAGAGAACCCCAGTACAATCCAAAAAATATAACTTAAATTAATTATTTACACACAACTAATCATAAACTTGCCGACCCTTTGATGTAATGACCGATACGATATTTTTAACAAGTTAAGTTGAATCGACTTATAACTTTGTTTAATTTTAATTTTTCTCTAGCCCGATTTAACATATTGAATATTATGTATCAAATATAATCGTCATTAACAACATTATAGCATGAGCGTGACAAGGGCCGTCATTGTTGGGGGGCAGGTGTTGAAATTGCCTTACTTAATTCCGAAATCTCAGGAAGTGATAGCGGCCCGCCTCCCAAAAAATTATTCTTTTTTGCTTGTTTAATTATATGTTAGGGTCTAGTTTATATTTTATTGAGAGTTTAAGGGCTAGAAATACGGTTTCAATTATGATGGTTGATTAGGTTATCACAAAAACAGTTGTATTCTTTTTTATTTGGACTACTAAAAATTAATAAAAATTTTGAGTTTGGGTTCTGGTTTTAATAAACGAGTATTTGATGCTTAATTCTTTGGTAATCGTTCGAATCAAAAGACATTAAAAAATCAATCGAGCGATAGAGACTTTGATTGCAAGTTGATTCCATCAGGTACCATATATTTATTTAGGATAATCCTCTTGAAATTGAACTAATAATGGTAGAAGGATGCATGTCAAAGTCTTCAAACTAGTTTTCAATTTAACCTTATTAAACATCGTGTGACCACCTGAATTTGATTGAAGCAAATAAAGCAAAAACTAATCGAAGGGACGTCCATATCTGCTATATGGCGGCCATTGACAAAACACAAAAGCGACTAAAATAGTCTAAAAGTAATCAAAAAGTGTGTTCATTTTCCGTGGTCGGTCAACTAATAAGATAATTCAGCCTCTAGATTGATTGACATCTCAGTGAACATGTCATATTTTCAATTCTTCTGATTTAAAAAAAAAAAGTGTATTAATGTTATGAGTTTAATCAGTTTAAGATTAATATTCAGAATCCTAACACTCCACGACCTTGAAATAGAATGGTTAATGAAGAAAATTCCAAGGTAGGCTTTCAATATTTCGGCTCCCATGTCACAGATACAATTGCCAGACAGGTTAACCAGAAAAATGGAAAAGAACTGGCAGGTTAAGTTAAATTCTTCTACTACTTGCCACGCCCCTAATTAAGAACCTTGTACACAACTGAATTTTAGTACAAGACAAAGGTTCAACCTTGGAAAAAGGTTCAACATGGCTGCGTTTGTACCAAAAAGATTTTATGGAAGTTTGATTTGTCACAGGATGCTCTCGTCATGGCTGAGATATGTAAGAATGCATGTCGTTGTATTGTGTATCTAATACGTGGATAACATTTTACAACTCAATGGGCAGATTATAGCTGGACTAATATGTAAAAATAAAATAAAAAATTTATATATTTCTTTTTCTTCGCAAACTTTGTTGAGATTAAACTAGTATTGTTATGATTTTGAGCTGTGTTCAAATGGATTACTAAAGGCGGATTCAAAGTCTTGATGCTTATTTTAATCGACATACAACTACTTCTTAGTTGCTCATTAGATTAATTTTAGTAATTATACAAATCATAATTTGACTATTTGATTAGATTTAGTATTAACTAGAACTAGATTAAGCAAAATTATTTGCACAATAAAATTACTTATTTGCTGATGTGACAGGAGAAGTTCTTTCCAAGTGAATAAGATAAGACTTCTCATCATGGACATGAGAACAATTTTGCTATAAATGGATCTCTATTATAATAAATTTATATATTTGAGTTTTGATTTCTTCTATCCTGTAAAGTCTTCTCTTTTATTTTATAGTTTTATAACACTTAATTTGTATTACAAAATGTTACGTATATAATCGATTATGCATTTAGCAATGTTATTAATTTGTTGAACATCCACTGGAGTTTTTACTACTAATCTATTGGTGCACTAAAACAGCCTATTGAATTTCAACAAATTTAGGGTAGGAAAAATATGTTAAAAATATATCTGGAAAAAATTGGAAGGATTCATTACTTTCTTTTTGACATCACAATCATAACATGTAATTGAATCATGTTATTATTTGGGACATTAAACATTGTTGTTAGCAAATCACATTAAAAGCGGCCAGTTTGGACCGTTGTCTAACCCAGTCCCTAGCTCATTTCATTTTTTTGGTGTAAATATATATTTTCTTTACGTAAAAACAATTTTCATGTGTAATTTTTTTTTTATATATAACATGTGAACCCAACTTGTAATTTGGTCCGGATCCATTCCTAAGAATAGTCTGTAATTTTATTTTATTTTTGAAAAAAAAAAATTATATTTATAATGAGATTTATTGATCACATACATGCATAAAAGACAAATAAAACACCACTAACCAATTTACATGTACTAATTAAACATCTTATTAAAAACAATTACTATACGAATTCTATTTGGTTATCCTTTATAAAAAGAATAATTAAGACTGCGGTATAAAAGTTGATGACATTTAAATAAGAAAAATGATACAAGTTAAAGTTGACACTTATTCTCTATTCAAATTTTGTCAACGTCACTTATTTTATTAAGATCTTAATCGTCTTTAGATCATGATGAAAGAATATTCCAGCATTGAAGATATATTAATAAAGACAAGACAGTTTTCTAGCACGTTAAGTTTTTAAGTGTGTCCAATTAAAATGTGTACAAATTAATAACTTAATCGTCAGAAATATTATTCCCAATAATTTTGGAAAGATTAGAATTTGAGAAGGTCATATTATTCTCCTTACATTTATATTAAATTATTAATATATGTTAATAGTAAGCTCGGCCATAAGTTAATGGCAAATATTTATGTGAATTTTTATTTTATTTTAAACAGAAGCGAAAGAGGGTAAGAAATTTCGATCTTAATTAATATTTTTTTTTATTAACATTCAAGTGCATTTTCATCAAAGAAAACGAATATTAAAATGGATAAATAAATTTTAACGAATATTAAAATGGATAAATAAATTTTAGGCATGAAGTGTGCTTTTCAATTTGTCTTAGGGTTAGGGTTTATTTCATCAAATTACCGAAAAAGATCCGTCAAAATTTAGGGTTTCACTTATTTTCCTTCTTAAACATTTTTCCATTTTGATCAACATCTTGGGGGCCGGCCTTTCAACCTCTTTTCCTGTTAATTCCCTTTTTTTGCTCTCCCAAACATATAAATTAAATTGCAAATATTAAACAAAATCTTCCAAGTTACTGCACGAAAATCTTCCAAATTGTAATATTGAAATATTTCACGCTCTCAATTATATCGTATTATTTTCTTGATTTTTTTAAAGATTTTCCTTAGATTGTACAATATGTATAAATTTTTTTGGCCTTTTACAATCATTTCTAACCCTATATATATATGAAGTGTTTCTCTTTGTATTTCAGAACTCCTTCCACATTACAGTCATGGCAGCCAAAGTTAGAGGAGTTTTCCTATACTTTTTTCTCATTTTCTTAGCCCCTCATACATTGTGTCGCACTCTCATGCAGAAGGACCACACTAGAAGCAGAGTAGAAACATCGTTGTTTGATTCTCTCAAAAATTTGCAAGGTCACCGTAAGGGTGACAAAGTGGAAGGACTTCATCAAATCGAGCAGTATCTCAACCGCTACGGTTATCTCGATACTCTTGATTATAACAACGATGATTTCGATGATAAATTAGAGTCTGCAATCATGACTTACCAACTTAATCACAACCTCGATATTACAGGACATATAGATTCTGATACATTGTCAAAAATGATGACACCTCGATGTGGGATACCTGACATCATCAATGGCACTAACACAATGTACCATGGCACCAACCCCTTCTTCGATACTTCACTTTACAAAATCTCGCCTGGAAACCACAGATGGGTTGAAAACCTACTTCTCTATAAGTACCTAAAAGGTTTTCCTACACAGGGTATGGACTCTGTAGACCAAGCCTTGGTTATATGGTCTAACAAGACACAATTCCAATTTTTTAGACTTGCAGACAATATTGTAACGCAAGGCCCAGATATAACCATAGGTTATTTTTCGGGTGATCATGGCGATGGATTTCCATTCGATGGACGTGGTGGAGTTTTTGCACATGCTTTCGGGCCGGGGGATGGGCGAATACATTTCGATGCGGATGAGGATTGGACAGATGGTGCGAGGCCGAATATGATCGATATGGTTAGTGTTGCAGTGCATGAAATTGGGCATGTTCTTGGACTTGCGCATACAAGTGTTGAGGATGCAATTATGTTCCCTTATATAGATTATAATACGGTCAAAAAAACTTTGCATCAAGATGATCTTGATGGAATTAAAGCCTTGTATGGATCTTGATCACATGATCAACACGTC